>JANTPZ010136594.1:0-35005 GCA_025593235.1 Vachellia pachyceras
AGGAGAGAGGGAGAGCGGCGTCGTCGAAAGGAGAGAGGGAGAGCGGCGCGCGGTGCTGGGCTCCGGAGGGCGGCGCGCGGTGGGGGAGAGGGAGGGCGACGCGCGGTGGGGGAGAGGGAGGGCGGCGCGCGGTACAGGCAGGGATGGCGGCGGTGCTGGGGGAGTGAGGCGGCGCGCTGGGCGAATGGGAGAGCAGAGCACGAAGGGTCTGGGGGAGTGGGAGAGCAGAGAAAATGAAAGTGATGGACAGAGTGACAGGGGTGGGAAATAGGGCGCCTACTTAAAGAGAAGGGCGCCAAAAGTGTGCCCTTTGGCGCCCTACCTGGAAAGTAGGGCGCCAAAGGGTTGCCCTACGGCGCCCTACCGTAGGGACCCTATGGCGCCCTACCTTAAGGCATCCACCTTTGGCGCCCTACTAGGATAGTAGGGCGCCAAATGTCTTACCCTTTGGCGCCCTACTCTTTTGGTAGGGCGCCAAAGGGTCCCTTCAACACCCTACACCCTAAATAGGGCGCCAAAAGATTCATTTAATTACAAAATTGCCACCGCCTCCATTTTTTACTTCCTTTTTCTAAAAAAGGGCGCGAATTTCAGTAGCAAAAAGTCTTTTCTGTAGTAGTGAGCCTTGCCTTTTTGTTGGAGATGTGGATTGGGATGGAGAAGTGCTATAGTAGGAATTATCTTCTTCGAATGCATGAGTAGAATCATCCTCGTCATCGGGAAAATATTCTTCGGTACAGTGATGGCCAATACCATCATCCTCATCATCGTTAGCACTACCATTATCATAATCATTATCATTATCGTTATGATTTTGACTCCAATGATGATCACGGTCATTGCTTTGTGATGATTCTGATGAGGCAACCTGATTTCTTTCAGGAGTTAGATTTTGGGAAGGATATTGAATTTCTGATCCAGTCATGTCGAATATTAGAACATGGAATCTTGAATCTCCTTCATATTTAAAAACTATAAAGTGTTCATTGGTGATGTAGTAGTGTTCCAAAATAATGGTTTTGGTGGTTTTAAATGTGAAATTAAACATGCACAATAGTGTGTAAGTTGGATTTATTTGGGATTTGGTATTAATATGGCACGTGTGAGGTGGTGCCTTTGGAACAGGACATGACCAACTGAGCCCCTAGCCATCCCAATGTTTAGAGAAATTTTGGTATGGTTTGGTCAAAACACTTTTTTGTAACATGTTTTTGGATTCAAAGAGCCCTTACATATTGTCCATTAATAAGGCTTTCACATTGATGCAAGATTTGAACTGCCAAAAACAGTGTTTTGCTTTTGCTCAGATGTGATTTAGATTTGTTCTAATTTTTCTGCCAAGCAACTGAAGAATTACCTTAATGTGGTAATAGCAAGAAATCAACAAACTAAGCCTATGCCAGAATTACTCGCATCTTTTTCCTCTGATTTATGGTAAGCATATAGTAGTTATGCCATGCTAAATGCCATGGAAAATTGATGGTGATTTCACGAGTCTTCATGTTTACAGCAACTAAGCATGTTTCATAGTTCTTGATATAATAATTCTTCATGTTAATCAATAGATCCATAATGACCACCCTGGTAACAATTGACCCTTTTATTGCCAGAAAATGCAATTTATTACAAGAGTATATCAACACACCTCAAAGTTCAGGCAAATAAAAAACAAGAAAATGACAGAAACTGAAAAAACAACAAGCATCCAATATCAATGATGTTCTGGTTCTCAGTTGCACCAACATCGGAGATCGAACACAAGTGAGAAGGGGAGATGGTAACAGTTGACTTTAATGTGCATGTCTTTTCTCAAACACCATTTTCTAAATACCAAATTAGCAGTCCGAGGTTAAATCTTCAAAGCATCAATGGCTCTTTTATTTTCCTGATAGTATTGGTAATATATGTCGCCATAGTTCTTTACTGATTTGTATACCTTTGGCCTTGACTCATCAACCAGTTCTTTAACAGGTTCAATCTCTGATTCCTCATTAGGAGCACAAAACGTAGCCACTGTAAGCCTCTCCTTTCCTGAGTTTATCACCACTCTGTGTACAGGGCTCTTGAATATTCCATTGCTCATTATCTGTCCAACTTAAACAAGTCCCTTCATTTACAGTTAAAAGGATCACATGGATATGTAAATTTCAATTAGTTTAAGATGAACATATGTTTTACTTACGTATTATACCTCACTACTTAACTTACATGGGTGCATATCTCTAATTAATCATTTATCCCCCTCAGTAGAGATTTCAAAATAATGCTTCTTCCCATCCTAAACATAGACGTTAGATAATTAATTTATAGGTTTAAGTAAAATAGTTAAGTTAGTTATTTGTAAAATATGAGTATTTACTTCCTAAAACACCCTCGGAAACCACCCCTTTAATGAAAACCCATTTACTATGTATAACTAATAAGAAAAGTTTGAGAAAAGAATTATAAATTTGGGAGATAAAATGGATTGAGGTTTATCAATAAGGGTTAATTCAGTTGGTAAGTAGTTGACTCATAACCCATAAATCACGAGTTTAAATCTAGTTGCCAATGTAAAACTTTATTGGTGGGTAATTGGTAAATACCTTTGTAAGCGGTTTTTGAGCTTAGAGGTATGCCCTATCCTTAATGAGCCCTTAGGACCCAATTCATTTAAACTATTTTGTACAAAAAAGAGGGTTGATATCTTATATTATAAAATTCCATAACTAGTTCCTACGTTTACAAGAGAAAGTATAATATATTACAAAATACAAACAATGATTACCTGCATGAGATCACCAAGGTTGACAACAAGAGCATCAGGGATGATAGGAACTTTAAACCAACTGTTGTCTCTGAGGATTTGAAGACCTTCAACACTTTGATCCTGCAAAAGCAGAGTGATGGTAGATCCATCTGCGTGAGGTTTCAGCCCCAGAACGTGCTCAGGTCTGTTGCATGGAGGATAGTAATTGAATGCCGCAAACATGTTTGTGTCCCCACATTGTTTCAAGAAGCCATCCTCTTGCAACTTCAATGAGATAGCCATGGCCTTCATAATCACTTCATATAGCTGCTTTAGCTTCTCTGCATATTCTATCACCACATCCCTAATATGCCAATATCAAAATTAAACACTTTAGCTTTCTTCTTCTTTTGTATTTTATTCTTATAATGCTTTACTACTTTCATATTGTTTTTAAAGAAAAAACATATAAGCTTATCAATATACATAGGACAAACCTTATATGAGAGAATGTTACTTATATATAGAATAGGAGGGAGTATAACAAATTCATAGCAATACTCATTTTTTGATGGGAAAGGAAAGTACCTGAATTCATGGGGTGGTTGGGGCCAAAGTTGAAATTTTCTCTGGTGCTCAGGCTGCAGTTTGAGGAAAATGCGATCATTCCAATCAAGCTTTTGATCATCTGTGTAAACTATGTCACTTCCATATCCTTCTTGATCATTTTCTTCTCTCTCATATTTTTTCTTTTCTTCCTTTGGAAGTTCAAAGAACTGCTTCGAAACATCCCTCACCTTGCCCAGAAGCCAACTTGTCATCCCATGGTTTATTGCCTGAATTTCCAACCAACCAAAAGAAAAAAACACCACATCATCATTCTTTCCTTTGAAAAGGTTCCTTTCTTGATTCATGTAATTATCTTATAAAGCAGAAAAGGAAGAGAGAGAGAGAGAGTGTGTCAAGCATAAATGAAGAACCTGGAAGCAACCCCAATTGGTGAGTGCTGAGCGAAGATTGTCCAATTCTTGCTCTTGATGCAGTGAGGAAGGAGATAGCAGAAGAGCAATATCAATGAGTGGAATCTGCTGCGATGGAAGAAGGGCACTAAACTCACACTCCTTGTAAATATACCGTTCTGGTAAATCCTCTAAGCCCGAGAACAGTTCTTGCACAGATTTGCCCACTATAAACCCACCCATTAGTTTAATGCTCAGCACTTACAAGTTGCAGAAGATGAGATGTATACTTGAATGAATTTGTTCTGCTCAACATATGCTGATATATATAGAATTTGGCAAACACTGTTGCTCTAAATGTTTTTTGGTGTCAAATATCTCACCGGAAACTTTCAAATCATAACAATATCGCACCAGTTATTCAAATTAAATTTGCTTATTACTTGACACTATTTGTTAAGTTGGTAGGTTCAGGCATCCCGTCATTTTTGTCAATGTACAAGTTTACTCGAAAGATTTTACTTCAAAGATGTTGCCCCGCGGGATTTTTTGGATCAATATTGCTTTAAAAGTTTTTAAATTGTAATTAACCAAATATAAGGCTACAACAGTGAAGAAGGAAAAAAATGCAGATGATGGAGGAGCTCATGTTCATAAGAGAGTAATAAAAAAAAAGATTTGATTACTGGATGTAGGACGCATTGAGGAGATTGCAAATAACAAGCCCATCGAAAATTATTTCTTCACCACAGAAGATACTTTCACCTGTTCGGCTCATTAATGTTTTAAATCATTGTAATGAGATGCATTTTTTTTAATTTTTTCTTTATTTATAACTTTAATTATAAAAAATGAGGCGAATGACATATTGAATTACATTTGATTAATTAACGGTCAAATTTAACCTAGATAGCAAATGAGGCAAGATTGCTACTATTAAAACATTTTCGGGGTAATATTGCTCTTGAATGAAAGCAAATGTATACCTTAATCCAAAATAAAAGTAAAGTAGATGATACGTGGACTTACCAAATTAACACAGTTAACTGATTGTTTAAAGCACGGTCAAACATTAAATATAGGCACTTCTCCTAGTAGGGATTTGAGTATTGGTTCGCTATGTTGTGAGAGACTCCTGCCATAACCAACCCCTACTAGTGAATTAGTTTTATTAATATCAATAGCAAATTGTGATTTTTTAGTTCTATTTATAAGTCACTTATAACATATTTTATATAAACTAAGGAAAACTTTAACCTCATTAACTAAAAATTAAAATTCAATAACGTTTCAACTTTATCCTTATTTAATATCCACTATAATATATGAAAGTAAAGTCAACACATAATAAATAATGGATAAAATTATACATATATATAAAAATTTAACGGGTGACTTATAAATGATCAAATAAAATCTTAATAGAACAAGAGAAGTATACACCAATAGCCAAAAAAAAATCAACCAATCATACACCTATCAGCAACACTTGTTCCCACCTTGGCATCACTCTCCAAGCACAGAGCCAAAGTATGCATTGATGAATCCACCCACCCCATACTTCCCACAATTCACAGTGATCCATTGGTTTAAAGTATTTTTTTCCAAATGTATCCCATATCTTAATATATTTTATGATGCATTTAGCATTTTAATGTATTATTTTAGATGCGTCCATGACCTTAAAATATTTTTTTTTGCATTAAGAATCAAAGTAAAGATTTTATGATGTTGAACGTGTATGAAAGCTACATGTCAAGATCATGGATACACCTCAGAAACTAGCTCATTGCAGTAATAGCCAAAATTGGACTTCAAACCTGCCAAAATTGGACTTCAATCCTGTGTATATACATAAACAAATGGGTTGGTGAACTGCTTTGTTTGAATTTCTTTGGAAAATCATGGGCTTGCTCATAGAGCTAAAAGATTTACATCATTTTTTATTATTAAATTTAGATATAGAGTGAGAATCAATGTATTCAATTGGATGTTTTAGTTCTGTCGATCCAAAAGGAGAAACGAGAATGCATTAATTAATTAGACAGAGATGACCATTTGTAATTTAAAAACAAAACTTTCAGTGTCTACATTAACCCTATATGCATAAATGTTCACAAACAAATGGGTTGGTGAATTTTTTTTTTGGTGGAAGGTTTGTTTGCTTTTATTTGGGCAATTCTGGCGCATTTATGAAGCTAAAAGATTTTCATAATTTTTAATTATTAAATGGAGATATAGACTGAAGATCGACCCAAAAGATTTCGATATTGATATTAATAATTTTTTAAGCAAATTTTTTCAGTCTCAAAGAAGATGGTTAAGTGCATCCAGCAGTATAAACTAATTTTTTATATACATTAAACATTTTAAAACATTATATCATGCATCTATATTTTGACGTATATCTTTAAGATGCATTCAACATTCTAAATTATTTTAATGTTTTTGTGATTGATGCATCAAAAAAGTTCTTTAAGATGTTGTACATGCGAAAGATACATTATTAAAGTGTTAAATGCATTATAAATAAAGTACTTTGAGATGTTAAATACAATTTTTTAAAAAAATTTTAATGAATACATTAAAGTATTTATTAAAGAAATTTTAATGAATTTCTGATAGGTGTGGTATTGGTTGATGATGTCGGTCGTACCTCCCAATGATTGGATTTGCTTTATGTTTTTTTTAAACTTTGGTTAGTTTGTTTTTTATTGTTATTGGGCAAGATTTTCTTGCCCATGAGAAAATCATGCTACAACTTTCAAATATAAATTAGAATATAAAAACCATATTTAGTTTCCTTCTCCGAGAGGGAAACTTATAAAAATATAATTAAAACACACAAGCAAAGTCATTAATTTTATTCAAAATGCATATAATTCTTATATTCCATTGGTGTATTGTAATGTGTCAAATTAAAGAATAAAATATTCGGTATAGTTAAAATTATAGTAATTGAGTTATACATAGTTAAAGTTTAGGGATTAAGAGCTCGTTTGGGAGCTTTTTTCCAAACCTAGGTTTTGTTGCAAAACCTAGGTCTTACCTCAAAACTTAAATTTTGTTTAAGTACTCACATGTTTTTTAAAACTCAGGGTTTGAAAGATTTTTTTTGTCAAATTATACTCTTTCTCATAATAAATTTTCTCTTTCCTCTTTTTTATTTCTTTCTCTTTCCTCTTTTATATTTACTTTTTGTCTCGAATTTCGTAAAAGTCAATAACTTTCCAAACACAAACACCCTTCAAAACATAGATTTTGCATCGAAATCCGTAAAATCTATTCTAAAAAACTTATGCTTTTCCTCAAACTCCGTAAAAGCTATTTTGAAACGGACTTACAGACTATCTTTAAGTTAATTGCAACCACTGTAAGAATCAAATGATTACTTTTTCCTACTAAGTTTTGTATTTCATAATTAACCCATCAAAAAGACATTTGAGTGATCTCAAGAGCTTGTTGGCTTGGGAAGAGCTTGTGCTTGGAAATGGTGTTTTGCTGAATGCATTATAGACAGGACGGAACTTTTAGCAAAAGTAGAAAAAAGTGTCGTTGGCCCATAATGCATTATAGGTCGCGACCTTAACATTACAAGTTGTGACCTGGGTTATTCAATGTTGCAACCTAGATATGAAAATTCCAAGTCTTGACCTAGTACATTTAAGTCGCGACTTGAGACATTTTAACTGCTTTTTACCATTTTATTTTCCCCTTAATTTTATTACAATATAAAATAAAAATATATATGTATTATTTAATAATACTCATTTTTTCTTTTCACTTTCTACCAAAGCCACTTTGGCAACGGTTATCAAACAAGTTTTTATTTTTCAAAATGCATTTTAGTCAAAAGTTATTTTTCAAAATGCACAAAGTCATTCTTTCAACGGTTTCTCAAACAGACTCTTCTTCATGTTCCTTCATAGTAAAGGGAGCAACGACCAAAGTTCAGGAAGAGAGCAACGCTCCAGCATATATGGTCAATAAAAAAGTAACTTAGGGTTTTTTTCCCTTTAATCACAAAATCGCCCACTGGGGATGTTCTTATGGTGATATATTCTCTTATCAACTAGTTGCATCATTCAAGTTTTGCATTTCAAAGCTTCTGTCAAGCACTAGCTGAGTCCTGTGATAAATAAGGCACATGCAATGAAGTAGATTGACCATACACAACTTTACAAGTAGAAGTGAATGGTAGTTAGTATGCTCGTCACTACTAAAGTATGTTTCGAAAAATATTAGAATAGGTTGAAATGAAGTTATGACATTAGTGTATGTGTTGCTTTAGCAAAAACGTAGTTTAGGGACACGTACTAGGTTCAATGGGAAAGGTTGATTTTTCACAATTTGGGAAACTGATATTCAAATCTCCATTGAGAAAGATGCCTACAGTTAGTGTCTGACAGTACTTCAAATATGATTGTCTTTATTAGAATGGTACTTATGCTTAGAAAAAAAACATAGTTTTAGGCTTTTAGCTTGTTGCTGGAACCTAGAGTTTGAGGCTCATAAGATGACAATGAAATAGGAATGGAAACAAACCAAGTTAGGCTAAACTATACCCTTAACAAGCCATGTTTGTCCTGTAACAAGCCGACTTGAGCCTAACTTATGGCTTGTCATAGGTTTTTTAAGTCTAAAGCTGGCATGTACAAAGGCCAAGCCAGCTCCTGTTAAAAAAACTTGCATATTTAAAACTTCAAACATACCGATAGTTCAAAGCATGTTAGTCAGAATCTTACGATTTACAATTCGAATATCATGATTCGATTCATATATTGAGGTAAAACATTCGACTCTCATGATGAATCTTTCCCTCACTAAATCGCATGTTATATCTTAGATTCACGATTCGAATCTCACGATTCGATCCAGATATTGAGTAGAAAGATTCGACTTCCATAGTGAATCATTCCCCCATTGGAATCTTTCACTCAAGAATCGTGTGATGACTGTTATTTTGGTAATGCAAGATGAAGCGGGCTTCTTCCTTCCATGATGTGGGAGGGAAATTGCTGCAATAGTAGCCTTTTATTCCTACTTCTTCCTTAAAAAAATCGATATTTTTCCGTAAAAACCCCCTCCTACTACAGTGCAATCTACATCCAGGCAATGCCCATCGAAACTTCAAGGTTCCTATTGTGTGTGAGAGTTGAATTTTTGCTTTGCTCCCACCTCATTTCTGTATGATCAAGTTTATTATTCTATTTCTTTCAAGGTTTCACCCATCTTGTCCATGTAGTAAATTTTATAACTCTATCTTTTAGTAGTTTGCTTCTCTCCACCCTATTTTACTTTTCTATGTTGTTAGTGATTCTTTTACGGTTGTTATTTTGATGGTGGGGGCACAATGACTCATAATTTTTTTGAATTTATGAAATAGAAATTTTTATTTGATATCTCTTATGTGAAAAATTATATTTATGTCACATTTAGCAAATGATCATGAATCTTACGATTCATGATACGTTTCGTTTCACAATTTTAAAAATGGGTTTTCCGATTCACGATTCGTATCTTGATTTAATAACCTTGGTTCAAAGTGCTAAACAAGCCAAGCATAGGTTTTGTCTGAAAATAGGCATAGGCCCATGCCTTCAAATAGATCAAAAACTAGCCATAATTACTTAATTTTGCACAATATTATAAATTTATAAGAGGCTTAGACGTGCTTAATTAGCTTAATAGGCTTCTCAATGAGTCAATGTTTAACCTATTAAGGGAAATAAACTTTTTAAAAGACATGTGCATGCTCATTTTTTAAACAGGCTAGGCTATAGGCTACTTAACCTATTTTCAACCCTAATAAGTAATAACAAGGGTCCATCAAAACTTGTTAAGAGACGAGATATTAAGTGATTTTACGTAATTTGAGATAAGTATATGAGAAGTTTTATCTTAGTTAAAGTAAAATTGCTTTTCTAATTGATTCTAGGCGGTTGACAAACATTCCATTATATTATCTCATGTACCATTCAATTTATTAAATAGATTTCTCTACTCAACAGATCGCCTACGGATATATTTAAATGTGTATCTTTCTATACAAATTTTTGTCTGTGTTTTTTTTTGGGGGCTTGATTTCAATTTCAAATTTAAATCCAAGTAGCAACTTTATAATATAATCTGTAGGTGATCATTTTGACATATTGTACAGAAGGCACACTGATAATAACAACAAGAAATCATCATACAAAACCTATCCATAATTACCCACAATCACATCTTTTGCTGACTTTTGGTAATGATCAATACTTCTATAAAATTGTACTTTTTATAAGGATGATATATTATAAAGGGCATATAGCTTCAGAACATATCTATCTTGGGCATATAGCTTCAGAACATATCTATCTTCACTAAGGGGTCAATTGGTACAAAATGAAAATAAGAAAACTCTGCCAACACATTCAGGAGGCCATCATTCCAGAAACCTACTCCATCATTTGCTAAACACAATACAAATCTTCATTGCCCCTTTTCTCTAACCCATTTAACAGTCTAAGGTTGAATCTTCACAGCATCAACGGCTCTTTTATTTTGCTGATAGTACTGGAAATAGGTCTTAACATAGTTCTTTATTGTTTTGTATAACTTTGGCCTTGACTCATCAACCAGTTCTTTGACAGGTTCAATCTCTGATTCCACATCAGGAGCACAAAACATAGACAATGTGAGCCTTTCCTTTTCTGAGTTTATAACTACTCTGTGTACAGGGCTCTTGAATATTCCATTGCTCATTATCTGCTCAAGTTTAACAAGTTCCTTCAGTTACAGTTGAAAAGATCACATGGATGTGTAAATTTCAATTAGTTTTCGATTGTACCTTCAATAATTTTATAATCCTTTTAAATTATTGTCATGATCAAGTTCATATTGACAAAATGATACTCCCTTTAATTCTAAATATAAGAAGTAGATAGGGGTTTACTTTGATCCTAAATATAAGATCTACATCCACTTTACCACAAATCTTCATAATTTTTCCTAAAATATCCCTATTGATTGCATTGCACACATTAAGGGGTTTCCATCAAGAAGTACATAGTTTCACTGCATATATTAAATATGGTATTTTAAAGAAACCAACACACATTTGTTATATATAACTAAATTCAATAAGGGACTTTTACCCAATTTATTCAATTAGTTATTTAGCTCCTATAAGAAGAACAAGACAGAGTATAATATCACAAACAATGGTTACCTCAATTTGATCACCAACGTTGACAACAAGAGCATCAGGAATTATAGGAACTTTAAACCAATTGTTGTCTATGAGGATTTGAAGACCTTCTACATTTTCATCCTGCAAAAGCAGAGTGATGGCAGATCCATCTGCATGAGCTTTCAGCCCCAGAACAAGTTCAGGTCTCGTGCATGGAGGATAATAGTTGAATCTTGCAAACATGTTTATGTCTCCACATTGCTTCAAGAAGCTATCGTCTTGCAATTCCAATGACATAGCCATGGCCTTCATGATCACTTCATTTAGCTGCTTTAGCTTCTCTGTATATTCTATCAACACATCCCTAATATGTCCATATCAAAATCATAAGTAGTTTAGGATTCTTTGGTATTTTATTCTTATAGTTATGGCTCCTTTCATATCTTTTTAAGACACAGAATATAGATAAGCTTATCAATATGTATATACTTTCTCCACCACTTTTTATATGATACAAATAAACAAATTAGGTGCATTAAAAAGTTTGCCAAAGGCACTAAAAATATGTAAAAGTGAACTTATCTTTCAAAAATATCCTTATTTATGAATATATGTAGTGAGTGGATAATTAATATAGTAATACTAATGAAAAATTAATTTGGAAAAAAATGATACAAAAAATTTCAAATAGACTACTAGTGTATCTTATAAAATATGAATTCAAGTTCGTGGTTTAAATAGAGGAAAGTTACCAGAATTATTAATCTGGAAAAAATGAAAATGATAGTAAAAATTTTAAGCAGACTAGTGTATCTTATAAAATATGAATAAACCATTCAAGTTGGGTAGTTGGAATGGAAAAAAGCTACCAGAGTTATTTGTAATTGGAAAGTGCCAATAAGGTGAAGGAAGTTTTATCACACCACAACAAAACCAATGATGCCATACGATATTGAATGTTGGTTTTAAAGGGATAACTTAAGCATAAAGAGGGGGTAGGCGAGATAATGATGTTAAGATGGAAGTATGATAATATAAGAACAGATGAATTCATGATGAAAATATATGTGAAAGAGTTGGAGTGACATCTATTGAAGAAAAATGGTAGAAAATTGTTTGAAGTGGTTCAAAAATATTGAAAGAAGGCTGTTGAATGTGACAATGAGGAGAATTAATCAAGTAATATGGAGTCTTTTAAAAAGGTACATACAAAGGCTAAAGAGAACACTCAATGAAGCTATTGAAAATAGCTGTTTTATTTAACCATCTTTTAAAATCTTAGGTCGTTGATAGAACATAATAACACCGTACAATCTATATAATCAGCCCAAGCTTCGTTATTGTTCTCTACTTGTTATAGGATTCCTAAAAAAATTTCTTATGCAAAGGAGCAGAGAGAGTAATACCGTGTTATTGTTCTCCAGTTGTTTTAGCATTCCTTAAAAAAATTTCCTATGCACAGAGGGTAATGCTCCTTTTTTTTTTTTTTTTACTGGAGAAGTACCTGAATTCATTGGGTTCCTGAGGCCAAACTTGAAATTTTCTATGGTTCTCAGGCTGCACTTTGAGGTAAACACGATCAGTCCAATCAAGCCTTTGATCTTGTGTGAAAACTATGTCACTTCCATATCCTTCATGATATTCCCCTTCTGGCTCATATTTTTGCTTTTCTTCCTTTGGAAGTTCAAAGAATTTCTTTGAGACTTCCCTCACTTTGCCCAGAAAAGAACTTGTCATCCCATGGTTTATTGCCTGAATTTCCAACAACAATCCACATCATCATCATTTTTTCCTTTGAAAAGGGTCCTTTCTTAAGAAATATAAAAGGATAAAGATCAAAATAATACTACTTAGGGTTAATACCATTGTTTGTCCTTATAATTTGATTGAATTTTGATTTTAGTCCCTATAGTTTCACAAGGATTTAGTATGATTTGATATAAAAAATCGTATGGTAGTTTGTGATAGAAAAGAAAAAACCATTTTTCACACATTCAGCTAATCACTACATAATTTTATTTATATATTTGTTAACATAAATATAGCATAGACAAATTCCCCTATAATTCCAAGAATATTTGAAAAGAATATATGACAAAATTAAATAATACAAGCAGCCAAGGTAAGAGTCATGAGCAGTCTAATTGAATAAAACATATCTTCTATATTGAAAAAAAAAGAAGAATAAAACATCTCTCTGCTATGATTAGTATAAAGGAACAAAAGAGTGTCATCAAATGAATAAGACAATGCTAACAGGCAACCAAAAATCTAAACAACAGACTTATAACAGGGGGGAAAAAGAACGAACGCGTCAAAATAGATATTATCTACAAATTGAATATTTCTCACATCATTCAACAAATTGTCCATCCAACCATTGAAAATAAAGAATCATATAACCACTGATTTTGTAGTGACTAGCATGTGGAAGTATGGAAATGGCTTTTTCTCTTTTACTCTTTCTCAATATTCTAATTTGAATATATCTTCATCACCACATTTATTAAATAGTCAAAAGAAATAGAACTTGAATAGATCCCCTAATGTGACACCTTTCCGATTTACTATAATGGATGTTTGGAACATTGTTAGTTGGTGACCTTGAAATCTCTATTTGTGTGTGTGTGTGTGTGTGTGTAAAGGTTCTTAGATAGATAGGTGTGCAAAGAGTTTATTAAAGTTTTAATTGCTCACCTTTCTCACTCCATATATAGATTTGGGAATTTTGTTCATCACCTCTACTGAAGCATTGGATAGATATGATTTCTCTATATTATATACTCCTCTACCATCAATCTTGTTGACTACGGACTTTCAAACTCAACTGGATCTTTAATTAACATGTACTAACAAACTAGTCTAATGAAAATAATACAAAAATTGATGTTCTGCAGAACTGAAAGAAGTACGAAGTTCTTTGACCGATGATGAGGGAAAAAAGCAGATACACACACACACAAATGAAGAACCTGGAAGCAACCCCAAGTGGTAAGAGCTGAGCGAAGATTGTCCAATTCTTGCAGTTGTTGCTGTGAGGAAGGAGATAGCAGAAGAGCAACATCAACGAGTGGGATCTGCTGCGATGGAACAAGATAGCCAAATTCACCATCTTTGTAAATATACCGTTCAGGTAAATCCTCTGAGCCCAAGAACAGTTCTTGCACAGATTTTTTTTTTTTTTTTTTTGGTGAAAAGTTCTTGCACAGATTTGCCCACTACAGATCCCGCCATAGCCCTCAAGTTGCAGAAGATGAGAGGTATACATAAAGTGAATTTTATCTGGTCTTCATATGCTTACATAAACAAATGGTTTTGTGAAGTGGTTTGTTTTGACTTTATTTGGGAATCGGTGATGGACAGGCGGTTGCCTATAAAACAACAAAAGATTTTCATATCTGGTATTGATATTAATAATTTTTAAGTAATTTTAAGGAATTTTTTAATCGATGACTATGACTATATAACTTTATGGGAAATCAAATGTGACGGTAGCAAAAACAACTTATCAATTTCTTGACAAGCTATTAAATTTAAGAGAGATTTACTGATAAATCCTAAATAAGGGATTTATTTATCAAACGGTCTCAAATTTAAAAATATTTAAAAATTGGTTCCATTGATCCAGCATATGGTGTTGTCAGGTAACAACACCTCATGTTATCAATGAGACCATTTTTTAAATATTTTAGAATTTGGGATCATTTGCTAAATATCTTCACTATGTGGGACCTCACAGTAAATCTCCCTAAATTTAATTAAATTTATTATTTTTCACTTAAGACCTAATCAATAGCAATTCTAAAAAAAAAAGTTATCTGGTCGCAGGATCCGTTTAGCGTATGTGGGAGTTTCCATTTAGTACAGTATATGTTTATTTAGATTAATATTAGAAGATACTTTTTTAACATAATTTATTATTTAGATTTTATTCTAACTCGTGAGAACATGTATTTTGTAATGGTATTTTGATGCTCCTGAGAAGCACCAAAATTATTTGTTTCCCCTTTCTTGGAACTTCATCGGATTGACTCTTTTAACTAGTTCCACAAAAAATTTAACAAATTTAATAATATAAAAAATTAGATTTTTAAAAATATGTCAGAAAAAGTAGCTGTCTGAATTGAGAAGAAAGCAACAAGTGGTATCTTTTTCTCTGCCTCTCTCTCGAAACTTTGGGAACAGTGGGAGTGATTACTTGAATATATATTTGCTTCTGTCAGTAATTATGGCGGTTTAAGGTTTTCTATCGTTACCCCTCATAATCTCTGCCCAACTCTTCAATGGTTGGTATAGATAAACGGCATAAGAATTAACTTTTTGGTAGAAATTATTTTAAAAAAAGAATTTTAAATAGATGTTAAAAGTGTAACGTGATTTATGTTTGAATTAACGTTGGAAAAGTGATTTTTTTAAAAAAAAGGGGAAACCGTTTGGATAAACGTTGAAGAAATGATTTTTGTGGCAAATTACATAAAAGAACATAAATCTCACACATTCATGTATTTTTTATTTTAGTTATTTGTGATAATTTTGAGGATAAAGACAATGATAAAAAAATTCAGGAAACCACTAGCAACTGACTGAAATAATAGGAATCTTAAATGATGCTGGAATTGTTAAACTAACTGATAAGTAGCATAAAAATAGCAACAATAAAACAGAAACGATCATTGGCTCCTTAATTTCATCTGGAGCTATTAACCCTTCTTGAATAAGTCAACAAAGGGTTTGGGTCATTATCATTTCTCCCCCTGGAAAAACGACTTGCCCTCAAGTTAGAAAAGTGGGAACCGTGTCTTCAACAGTAGTAGTCTTCCCAAGTGGCATCTTCCGGTGGTCAATGTTCCCATTGGACCAACAGCTCTAATCTTCCATCAGTCATCCAACGATGGTCAATAATAGATGTCAGATGTAGTTACCTATATCAAAAGAAAGGGGAAGTTCCACTGGTGGAGAGGATGCCTAAAGTCCTTGGGTAGGCTGTAAGAGTGAAACATGAAACAATGGTTAGACTTTAGGGTTTCAAGGGAGCTCCAACTCGTATACTAATGGGCCAACAAGTTTGAGCACTCGGCAAGGCCAAAAAAATCAAGGCAAAAGCTTTCCAAATTTTCTCTTAGCCAATGATCTTTGCCGGTATGGTTGTAAATGCAACCAAACTGATTCTCCCAATGAAAATTCCAAATCCTTTTGATGTTGATAAGCATGTGACTTCATGCGGTTCTGCGCCCTAAGCAGGTTATCGAACATCACATTAAGCATATCGTCACAAGTCTCCAATTGTCTTATAATTCTACGACAACGATTTTGCCTTTGACATACGGAAGGATAGTAGGTGGGTGCCTTCCTTAAACCAACTTGAAAGGAGTGTTATTGGCTACTACATGAAACCCTATGTTGAAAGAGTATTCAGCCCAACACAAGAATTGACTCCACAGCTTCCTGCCATCACCAATATGTACTCCAAATATAGGTATAGTCTGGATGTCGATATGCATCTATGAGACACGACTCAAATACAAAGTTGTGTGTGAACCCACTGTCCACCAGTATTATCACCTCTTGGTCCTTTACCATCCCACGTAGCTTCATGGTGGAGGCTAATGATTTGCTTAAGACCGCATTGAAGGAGATCTTAGCGTCTGGAGCCTCTTCTTCTAATATGGATTTGCCCATGATGTGGAGCGTCACTTGCTCATTAACATCCAATTCCAGCAGTGAGAAATATGCTGTGCAGCGTGGTCGGTCGAAAATTTTCCCCACATCAGTAATAGAGGTGCTTCTCATGGTGGACCTAATATTCCAAGTTGGTGAAGGACGAAGGTGTAGTGCTCAAGGTAGATGTAAGAGAGCTTTTGCTCATTGAAGAGGACGCGCATGTGCTGGACCGGAAGTCTCAAGCAGAATTGGGCTGAGAATTTGCTAAGTAGCTACGATTTTGGGTTGTTGGTGTAGTGGGCTTGTCTACATGGGTTGAGCTTAACTTGGCCTCATAATCTAGATCTAAACTGGTGGCTCTGAAAACAGTCTTGGGCTTGTGGATTTTGATACTCCGTGGATCGTCACTTTCTTGCAGGGCCTTCACCAGTTCGTCCTAGTACATCACCATGCGTTCTTGATTCATGAAAGCAAATAGGTCCAAAGCGTCCCCGTCCAAGTACATCAACACGAAATCCTCTGGGTCTCAAGATACCTGAAAAAATTTTCAGCTTTAAGGATCTATCCCCTCGTGTCCCCTCGCTTGAATTTTGGGAACTCCAATTTTGTGTAAGGCAACCGGCAATAAAGTGCAATTTTTGGATTATCATCGCTATCGACTTCCCAGTGCAATTGCATTTTGCCCTTCTCAAGGTGAGAGGACTGAGCTTCCAAGACTAAAACCTTATCTCAAAGTTCATCTAGTATCGATAGTTGAGCAGTGATAGCAATAAGAGGATCGTTAGCAATAGCAGTAGCTTCTAGATCATAGGCTGCAGTCGATGTGCGTGTGTTTATCGTGTTAATTGGAATAAGGCTTTGATACTAAATAGTAAGCACCTGAACTAATATTAAGAAGCAACGGGAATAATATGATAAAGCTCTATTGAGAACAGAGGGCCAAAAAAATCTTATCAATCTCTGTCGCTTGAATAGCCTAAGGAGGATATTCCATAAGAATAATTCTTTGAAAAAAATATCAATGTTTTATTTGAGACACAAAGGGTGCTATTTATAATAGCAATTATAGAGAAAGTGCTAACACAAGTTCAGGAAACCACTACGAACTAACTGGAATAATAGGAATCTTAAATGATGCAATTGTTAAACTAACTGATAAATAGCATAAAAATAACAATAGTAAAACAGAAGTGATCGTTGGCTCCTTAACTTCCTGTTGCACGTTCACCCCTTCTTGAACTCAACAAAGGTTTGGGTCATTATCATACTCATAGATTGTTCTTCCAGGGGAATCCTAAGGCCTAAATCAAGCTGAATTTGTTTCTCCAATGCAGATAAGCCAAGAAGCCAACAGTAGTCTACAGCTCATCTAAAAGGCATACACATCTAATGATGAAAACATCGCTATCCCATATGAGGATGACAAATATCATGATGGAGACTACCCATCATCTTAGCACGACATGTTTGATCCAAATTCCATATATACTAATATAGACTCTGATTCTTGAATCCATCTGTCAAATCCTTTCAAGATCCTTCAAGTAAAAAAAGCTACTCTAGTTTTCCCTTTAAGTCAAAAACCACTTTAGTTTGCCTTCTTATCCACTCGAAAGTCAAAAAATCTATTATCTAGGTGTCGTAAAATCCGAAAGCCTACTTGTATGTTTGACGTTATGTATTGTACCTTTTAACATGTGAAATTGTCTTGTAGTATGTTCCTCGGTCTATATAAACACATTTTGCCCATAGCCATCAGCAGAGGTCATCTTGTACTCTCTCTTGTATAATATCAAATATGTTTCTCTATGACTTCTCTCTAAATCTTTCACTTTCTTATGAAAGCTTGAGCTTATAATATTTTCTCTTATCAAAGTATGCTCTACACCTGCCTCTTATGAGGAACAGTGCATCAGAAAAATTAATCTGATCATGATGTTTGGGTTAGTATCGTGCTATTGTTGATTGTCTGGATTCTTTGATTTTAAATATGAAAGATCAAAATATTTAAAGTGACCTCCCTTCATGAATGTTGGTTGATGGTCTTATCTAAATGAGACCTTTATGCTTGGAACTCAGATTAACTAGATTATCTTTCATAGTCTGGCACCCTCTAAAAAAATGAATCTGATCATGATCCTTGGGTTAGTACAATAGTATTCTTGATTGGAACTCGGATTTGATTGGATTATCTTGCATAGTTCAACACCCTCTTTGTATCAAACTCTAAAACATGATAATTTAAAAAAATAAAGTATTTTGGAGTCAACACATTAGTTTCTTAATTTTATTTAAATCATTAAATTTACCGCATATTTCACTTTTGATCTCAGTATCACTTTTTCATTTAACCATCAATTTGAAACACCATAACAGCATTTTTATTTTAACACTTGGAGCATTAAAATATCTACTATAAAAACTTCAGAGTACAATGATGTAGAACTAATTATTTTCCAAATTACATTAGGTTGGTCAAAAATGAAATTTAAGGTACGTAAAAACGTTGGATAAAATTTTTTTTTTGTGGAATAATAGAATGGAACAACCAAAACAAAAGGACCTTTTGGGTATGAAATGTCATATATATTACCAAATAAAAAAGCATTTAGGGTGTTAAGTATAACAAGAAAATTACATAAGGGGTATTAGATGCATTAGTAAAATGTTAGAAATTAGGTTTCAAATTTGATTTTTGCCACATTTATTTCCTGAGTTTTTGCCTAGGACTAGGAGAGAATAACTCCCTATTAATCACTTGATTGCAATTGCTTATTTTGCTCCCCTTGATTGAGTTCACAACACCCCTTCCTTTTAATAATACACACAACAATGAGAGCATTCTCTCAAATATGGTATCAGAGCTTAGGCAACAGAAGAGAGAGTGAAACATTGAGCGGCTGAGAGAGAGAGAAGCCAAGTTAGTGCTCCTAAACTAGAAGCCCAATGACGAGCACCATCAGTCCCAAGCAGCACCGATTAGCCGATCCCAGAAGTTCGGCGATGATCCGAGCAACGAGTGGAGGTCATGCACCAAAGCCTACCTCTGCACGTAGGTCCATTGAAGACACCGCTGTCACCACCAGCCTCAGACGGTGCCGATTAGCGCACCCCTGGAGTCCGATGATGATCTGAGTAGCGCGACTCACACAAGCTAAATGTCTCCATTGACCGTTTACTATTGTCCACAAGATGATTCTGGCTGAATTTCTGATAACTCCTAGAAATTGATAGCATTCTAGCATATTTTCTTCTTGTTTCATCTGTTTTTGAAAGCCAAAATTTGTATAAAGAGAAGTTTTTATAAGAAAATATGCATCAAGTTAAATTAAAAGAAATGATTATTTTATTTAGTTAATTAAATGTTTGCTTATGCTTTTTCTCTTTTATAGAGGGTGAAAAACAAATTGTAAGGCCAAGAAACAAAGCTTGTAACAGTAAAGATTGAAAAAAGATAATCTATCACGAAGCTTAGGAGGACTTGATGCTCTTTGTGTCACATACTTTAGCTAATAAACATCTTGGATAAAGCTAATGAAGACCTGATGCTCTCTATGCCACATGCTTCAGCCAACAAAGTCTGATGTCCGTACAGTTAGCTTTTTACTTAGGGTTAGAAAACGTAGGATTTGGCCAAAAATCATTCATTTTTCACTCCTAGAAGGTGCTTAAGGAAATTCTTTGCTAGGATTAGGAACTCTTGAAGAGGTTTGAAGCTTTGGGAGAGGTTTCAAGAGAGATTTTAGAGTTTCAACTTAGGGTTTTCTTTTTCTCTACTCTTTTCTCCATAGTTAATGATGTTCTCACTTGTTGAGCTTAGTTTTCTTATATATATACACACACATATGAGTAGCTAAGCATTTCATTTCTAGGGTTGATTTGAACCTCTATATGGATTACAACATTGTTATTCTCCTTCTTTTAGCATTTAATGAAGGGTTATATGTTGAGTTTATTCTTTGCTTCATGCCTCTAAATGCTTGATGACCATTTAGTTGATTTTAAATGAGATGATGCTTGAGAAAGATTTTCTTGCTTAAAGAACATGGATAAACCATGCTAGACTTGAAACTCATAGTTGAGTAGAGAGTTTGTTGATAGGAAAGAGATTTACCTATTGACCTAGTATTGTCATTATAAGATTGGTACTTAATAACTATTTTCACTACCTTGTTACAAGAGATTGAATGAGTTCTTGAAAATAGATGTTGGTTTTGACTTAAGAGAGCTTTTCCAATACTAATGAATCTTAGGCAAACATTATATTCTTCATTAAAGCTAATTAAGAGGGAAATAACTAGTTTTATGAAGTATAGAGGGAAGAAGTAATCCTAGAGTCTCAATTTCTTAGAGTTAGAATCAACTTTTGTTTGCATTTTAAATTAGTTTGTTTTGGATCAATAATTATTTCACAAATTGAACCTCCCAAAAATGATTTTTGCCCAACCTAATTGGTAGCACAATTGCATTTATTCGCTCACTTTTACCATAGTCTTCGTGGGAACAATAACTTTTTATACTTCTTGCGATCGTATACTTGCGGTAGAAAAGCAGTAAACAAGTAAATGACACAGTTGCCAAGGACTTTGGCTTTAGTCTTTCGAGCTATTTGGTGTCATTGTGCTATTGATTACACGTGGCTTTTATATATTCTTTTCCTTTCACTTTCTATTTGCATTTTCATTTCCTCTGTTTGTTTTGATAAGTTTGATACTAGGTATTTGAGTCTCTTGCTTTTAGGTACCATGGTGTCTTATGCAAACCAATTTGGAGATTGTGCATTAAGGGATCTCTAAAGATTATTTATCTGAGGATTTTGATATTGTGATTGAAACTCCTCCTCAAATTCCTTGCATTCTTGCACATGAGCAACCCAACCCACCACATCTAAATCAACATCACAACATGGCCAATTGTAATGATGATGACACGGATCATACACTGAATGAGTATCTTGAACAAGACCAGACTACTTATAAATTCAGTATCCAGTTGCCAGTCACTACCACCATAAACTTTGGGATAAAGCCAGTTATGCTTCAAATGCTCCAAAAGATTGGCTCATTTTCAAGAAATCATAATGAGGATCCTACTGAGCATTTGACACGTTTTGTGCAAGTATGTGAAAACTTCTAGGAACATGGCATGACTCCTAATGCTTTAAGACTGAGAATTTTTCCTTTGTCACTGGATAAAAAGGCAAGAGCTTGGCTTACAGCTCTGCCACCCAACTCTATCACTACTCGGGATAAGTTAGCAGATAAATTCAAGGCAAGATTCATTCCAAGGGGTGACGGCTGTTCAAAGGGCTGAACTTCTGGGTTTTCAACAAAAGCTAGGTGAGCTTTTTCATAAGGCTTGGGAAAGGTTTAAGGAGATGTGGCGTAATTGTCCTAATTATGAGCAGAAACTTATGTCCTACTTGAAGCATTTGCGGATGTAGCCACTTCAAATATGCACAATAATGCCTAAAATGGTGGAATTGTCATGATGAGAGTTGCTGATATACAACAATCGTATGAAGGCATTGCTTCTAGTAGTCTGCAATAAGTAGACAAAGCACGCTTTAGTTATCGATCATACAAGAAACCAAATCCTTCAAGTGGTTTCAATTCTTCCAAATTCATTAATGCTCAACTCAAAGCAATAGCTAAGAGATTTGATCAACTTGAAATGAAGATAGAGAAAAACTTTTAAAGGAGTATTCGTGCCATTCAAGCTCCAAGTATCTCTTGTGAAATTTGTGGGGAAGCCCACTCACATGAGGATTGTCATCACACTATGGAATCAGTTCATTACTTGAATAATAGCAATCGGAGGTATCCACGTGGCAACCCTTATTCTAATACCTACAACAGAGGTATACGGGATCACCCCAATTTTTCTTGGAAGAATAGACCTAGTGAGAATCCACCTCTTCAATATGCCTTTACTAGTAAACAAAATTCACCACCAGGATTTGATTATTCCCAAAAGGACAAAGAGAGTGGATTCTGAGATAAATCAACTTTTAAGGAGAATGATCAAGGGTCAAGAAGGTTTAATCAGTACAATTGCTCTTCACGATATATCAATGAAGAACCTAGAGATTCAAATGGGCCAAATTTTTCACACTTGAATGCACAATGAAGAAATGTGCTTCCAAGTAATACAGTTTCTAAGAGAGAGGGAAATGAGAAATGTCATGCCATTAATCTGAGAAGTGGCAAGGTGGTATCAGACTTACCTACCTCCATTAAGCTTAATATGAAGGTGAATGATCAAGTGGTTGAAGAAGTTGTTGGTGAAGATGCCGTGGGTGAAGAAATTATAGTGGAAGAGGAAAAAACTGAGAAAAGGAAGCAAACTGAAAAAAGTTTAGATAATGTGGATAAAAGCAAGAAAGTGGAACAAAAGATTACTGATGAGAAGAAGAAAAAGCCATCAACTACTATTGTGATGCCTCCGTTACCTTTTTCTCAAAGATTCAAGAAGAAAGAAGGAGATGCTCAATACAAGAAGTTTGTGGATATGTTTAAATAACTTCATACAAACATCCCTTTTACGGAAGCATTGGAAAGTAAACCTAAATGTGCTAAGTTTCTCAAAGATGTTTTGTCTAAAAAGTGCCGGTTCAATGAATATGAGACTCTGGCATTGACAGAAGAAAGTAGTGCAGTTATTCAAAGGAAGCTACCTCATAAACTCAAGGATCTTGGAATTTTTCCATCCCTTGTAATATGGGGACTACTTTTTGTGGTAAAGGATATTTGTGATTTGGGAGCAAGTGTGAATTTGATGCCCCTTACTGTTTTCAAACAATTGGGTTTGGGAGAGCCAAGGCTTATTACTGTTACTCTTCTCTTTACGGATCGTAGTACTTCTCAACCTAGGGGAATTATTGAAGATGTCCTAGTTAAAATGGACAAGTTTATTTTCCCTGCTAATTTCGTTGTGTTAGATTTTGAAGTTGATTGGAACATTCCTCTCATCTTTGGACGTCCATTCTTAGCCACTGTAAGGACTCTCATTTATGTAGAGAAGGGGGAAATCACTTTGAGGGTTGATGATGAGAAAGTGATAATCAACATGCCGAAGGCCTTGAAATTTCATGATAAAGCCAATTGTTCCTTCCTTGATCAATTGGATTCTATTGGTCAACAAAACTCTTATGCTTCCATGCTAAAAGACCCTTTAGAGGCATTTTTTATTGGAGAGAAGAGCTTCAAAGAATCGATGAAAAAGTTGAAGAGGTTTTTTGCCTGGAATCATTTACTCATTCAAGACCACGAACTGTTGAACCACTTAAAGTGTTCGATGCCTTGAGTAAACCATTGAAATTCCTCCAATATCTCTTCTATTTCATTTGAGATGCAAGAAGAGAAGCTGTTGGGATGCTAGTGATTATCTAATTGGGGTTGTTCTTGGGCAAAAGGGGGAGAAAATATTCCATCCAATTTACTATGCTAGCAATACTGTAAATGGTTCCCAACTTAACTATACCACCACTAAGAAGGGGTTGCTTTCCATTGTGTATGCTTGTGAAAATTTTGGGCAATACTTTAAATTATCTCCTCAATGAAAAGGGATTCTAAAGCAAGATTAATTCGTTGGGTGCTTTTGCTTCAAGAGTTCGATTTGAATATCATTGATTGAAAAGACTCTGAGAATCAAGTGATATATCATCTTTCAAGGTTGAGTATTGATGCTCAACTTGATGCCTCTGATATGATATGTGCAGGCTTCTGAAATGAACATTGGTTTTTTGTTGATAATTTCTTTACTCCATAGTATGCTGACTTTGTAAATTACCTGGTTTGTAATTCCTTTACACCATGGACTTTGTAAATCCTTTACGCTTCTTCAATTCTTCAAAAGCTTGTAAGCACTCATCATTAAACTTAAATTCTGCATCTTTTTCAAGCAATTTGCACAAAGGCTTAGCAATTTTAGAAAAATCCTTCATAAACCTTCTATAGAACCCAGCATGTCCAAGGAAGCTTCGAACACCCTTCACACTAGTCGAAGGTAGTAATTGCTCAATGATAGCAATATTGGCTCAATCAACTTTCAAACCTTTCTTAGATACCTGGTGGCCAAGTATAATACCTTCTTCCACCATGAAGTGACATTTCTCCCAATTGAACACTAAATTGGTTTTTCACACCTCTTGAGCACTGCATCTTGTTTAAGCAAGAGTCAAAAGATAGACCAAAAACAGAAAAATCATCCATAAAAACTTCAATGGTCTTTTCAATCATATCAGCAAATATTGACATTATACACCTCTGAAATGTGGCCGGAGCATTGCAAAGTCCAAATGGCATTCTTCTAAAAGCAAATGTGCCATAAGGACAAGTGAATGTAGTCTTCTCTTGATCGTCTGGAGCCACTGCAATCTGGTTGTAGCCCGAATACCCATCAAAAAAATAGAAAAATTCTTGGCCAGCTAGCTTGTCAAGCATTTGATCAATGAATGGTAAAGGAAAATGATCCTTTCTAGTCGCATTGTTTAACTTTTGAAAGTCCATGCACACTCGCCAACCAGTTACAGTACGAATTGGAATTAGTTCATTGTGGGTGTTAGCTACTACAGCCATGCCACCTTTTTTGGGAACACTGGGCTCACCCATGAACTATCAGAGATTGGGTAAATTATTCCATCTAAAAGCTATTTGAGAATTCCTTCTTGACAACCTCTTTCATAAACGGATTCAAACGTCTTTGATGTCCAACAAAATCTTGTGCATACAATAAAATGGCTTATTCCTTTAATGTCAGCAATAATCCACCCAATAGCCCTCTTGTGCTCTCTAAGAACTCTTAATAGCTTCTCTTCTTGCAACTCAGATAAAATAGAAGAGATAATTACCGGTAATGTATTAGAACTGCCAAGATAAGCATACTTGAGATGATCATGTATTGGCTTCAACTTTAACATTGGAGGAACTTCAATGGAATGCTTCGATGGTTTATTCAAGGTGTCAGACACCTCATTTGTTCATGGCCTTGAATGAATAAATGATTCCAAGCGAAAAACCTCTTCAACTTTTTCATCGATTCTTTTAAGCTCTTCTCTCCAATAAAAAATGCCTCTAAAGGGTATTTTAGCATGGAAGCATAAGAGTTTTGTTGACCAATAGGAATTGATCAAGGAAGGATCAATTGGCTTTATCATGAAATTTCAAGGCCTTCGGCATGTTGATTATCACTTTCTCATCATCAACCCTCAAAGTTATTTCCCCATTCTCTACATCAATGAGTTCTTGCAGTGGCTAAGAATAGACATCCAAAGATGAGAGGAATGTTCAATTAACTTCACAATCTAACACAATGAAATCGGCAGAGAAAATAAACTTGTCCACTTTAACTAGAACATCTTCAATGATTCCCTTAGGTTGAGAAGTACTACGATCCGTAAAGAGAAGAGTGACAGTAGTAGGCCTTGGCTCTCCCAAACCCAATTGGTTGAAAACAGTAAAGGGCATCATATTCACACTTACTCCCAAATCACAAATAGCCTTACCACAAAAAGTAGTCCCAATATTACAAGGGATGGAAAAACGTTCGCGATCCTTGAGTTTAGGAGGTAGCTTCCTTTGAATAACTGCACTACTTTCTTCCGTCAATGCTACAGTCTCATATTCACTGAACCGATGCTTCTTAGACAAAATATCTTTGATAAACTTAGCATATTTAGGCATACTTTCCAATGCTTTCGCAAAAGGGATGTTTATATGAAATTGTTTAAACATATCCACAAACTTCTTGAGTTGAGCATCTCCTTCCTTCTTCTTGAATCTTTGAGGAAAAGGGAGCGGAGGCATCACAGTAGTAGTGGATAACTTTCTCTTCTTCTCATCAATCATCTCTTGTTCCACTTTCTTGCTTTTACCCACATTATCTAAACTTTTTTTAGTTTGTTTTCTTTTCTCAGTTTCTTCCTCTTTCACTACAATTGCTTCACCCACAGTGTCTTCACCAACAACTTACGCTTGATCATTCACCTTCAAATTACGCTTAATGGAGGTAGGTAAGTCTGATACCACTTTGCCACTTCTTAAATTAATAGCATGACATTCCTCCTTTCTCTCTCTCTCTTAGGATTGGGCACCGTATCACTTGGAAGCCCATTTCTTGGTTGCGTATTCAAGTGTGAAGCAATTTGGCCCATCTGAATCTCAAGTTTCTTAATTGCTGTATCGTGAAGAGCAACTGTACTGATTAAGCCTTCTTGATCCTTGATCATTCTCCTTGTATAGACTACCCCTTGTACAAAAGCTGGTTGGACAAAATTTGCAATTAGGGTGTTGTATTTATATGCTTTGCAAGGTAGCCAGAGCATGTCCATCTTCTACATCTAAAATCTAATAACAAGATTTAACAATAACTAGTACAATGAGTCAAGAGTGGGGTGAATTTAATAATAGACACTTGATGGTATTCCAGTCCCAACTTCCATCTCTGTCTACCTAAATTAAATCTCCTACAATTCTTCATCATCGCCCTACAACCATCCATCCTGGCTTGGCCCGGTCTGGGGGGCTAATTCTTTGCCAATTATTCCCTTTCCAATAACTAGATCCAAAGGTTGGCTTGCTATGCTATTAAGGTAAAGCTATATCAATCATGCACTTGACATAAGTGAGAGGATTGAATATTCCTATTATCTTGCAGCATACCGAAAATGAAAGATGATGATTCAGAGGTAGTTATTAGGTGAACTTTTATGATCTAGAAGCAGTTCTCTAAGGGATAGCTTATCAACTCAATCCTCATACCGGAAACAGTATTTATATACACACATATTTGGCCAACAAAGTCTTAGTATATAATGAACATAGCAGAATACACATATACCAAACAATCAAAATCTAAATGAGAAAAAAATTATGCAAGGGCGAAAAAGCATCCTAGCATAATTACGAATTTAGCAAAACACAACCAAAACAAAAGTTAATGTAGAAAGCAATTGGAATTTACCGCATTTTAGATGCACCATTATCTTCTCCAGCTTTTCTTTCAGATTTCCACCCTTGAGTTGCATCCTTCCTTTGTCCAGCAACGCACCAATCAATAATGCTTGAATGAAAAAATACAACCAAAATATCAGGCCCCAATCATATATTATTCTTCAATATTCGATTTAGGATCTTGTACAAATCCAAATTTGTAATCACCAGTTATCATGATTTAAGCCAATGCCAATTAGCTTCTCTAAATCAGGTCAAATAAACGATATAGATGAAGGTGTTATGATGGCATTAAATCAGAGCAGTACAGAATGCAAATACATATATGTAAGCAGAAAAGACAATTACATTTATAACTAGCTTTTCTCCCTATATGTTTTATTAATCTTGCAAAAACATACATATAAAGGCTTGACAACTTAACCTAGACATTGGACAGAGCCTACAATATCTCTAGAATCCCTAAGATCAGGAAGATGATCTATGTAAATGATTTACATGAAATTAATGCAAGATCAAGCAATATACGGAAACATGTAAACCAAAAAGGGGAGGAAAATGAATCAAAATAAACGGTAAAGTTGAGATGATTCTAATTTTGTTTTTACAGTTTTTTTAATTTTACCCCAATTAATGAGTATATGCATTTTATCTTTTTTTTTTAACACACTCACTCTTATTTCCTTTTTCACCCCTTCTCTCCCTCACTCTCATCATAAATTAAGATTTTTTAGAAAAGAGATATATTTTTTATATATTTGTTATATTTAACCAACTTTTTGAATTGTGTAATTTAATTATTTTCACTCTATATAAATAATATGAAACATTTATTTTGTTACAGTACAATATATGGTTTATTAAGTTTGCCACCATTTTACTTTTATTCCAAGTTTCAAACGGTAAGATTTTGTTTTTTAAAATTCATTTAGTTTAAAGCATCGGTCCCTAAAATTTAATATAGACATTGACCGTTTTGTTTGTCAGGAATCAAAATCAAAATGATAGCTAATTAGGGTGATGAAAGATTATGTCAATCCAGAAATAAATAAACAAATTAGACAATGGGGGATTTAAATCTCAAACACTCTTAGTCACCAAGGATCTTGCATTGGGTAGTCTCAAATATGCATTTGCAATACTGCTGATTCCCAAGTAGTATAAGAAGAAATTGTCTTTTAAACATATCATGCCTCACAAATATTATATTTCTATATTGCAGTTGGTGGCGTTGCACAACTATTTCGAATAGCAGAATTGTTTAAATTACTTCTTCACTGTTATTATCCCTCGGATTACAAAGCTGTTTGACCATACTGGTGCGAAAACACAGTTCACTACATTTAAATGACAAATGCAGCTTCAAATTTCTTGTAACATCAGCTTGTTTCCTTTTCAGATCTTCTGTTGTGCAGGGTGCTTTGTGAAATATTATTTCTTTATGGTAAATGTCTCTGCCATTTCTTGCTTGATGATGCAGAAGAATTACACATTTGTGGACAAAAATTCTTCCTTTCCTGTAAGAATGTCCCATTATGCAGCTTGGATCATCTAGAGTTTATCTGTATTTTTTGTTTGTCTCTATTTGGGTTTTTGACTCTGGTTTGTGGTTTTGAGATAAGAAACAGACCTGAGGGCATCAACGGCGACAGATCTCATATGGAGGTTTTGATAACTATGGTCCACACCTTGATTCATATCTGAAAACTGCAACTCTATACAGACCGTTTTGTTTTCTTTGCAACTGCCAATTCTTTGTTTTTTTTAAACTTACTTTTTAAGGAAAATTTCAATAAAAGATGGCTAAATTATTAAATTTTAATCCGAGTTATTAAACTTAACAAATCATTAGTAGGTTATCTGATACAATCAAGGATTTATAAATTAGGTCAAATTATCTGTATACTACTTAGTTATTAAAAAAATAAAAATTGAAGACAAAACCATACCCTTTGATTATTACAAAAATCAAAATTAAAGATAAAACCTTATTATTTTTAGTTTTCAACAAATGACACTCTCATCGCGGCAAAAATCGACAAAATATTTCTTCAAGTTTGTGTGCATCACTCAATGTCAAAACCAAAGGAAACTATTTTCAGTATTCCAAAGTCCTTCTCTTATTCATCTTCATCAAATCGTATGAGATATTATGATTATATTTTATTGGATTTGACTATATTTGATTATATTTTAGGGTTAACCATTAGCTTATGATTTTCCCATATAAAACTTTCTTTGTACTTTCATTTATTAAGTTGAATATTATTATTCCCTTTAGTTTTTGACATGGCATCAAAGTTAGATTATATAATATTTTTCCCAAGCCAAATACTTTTATACCCTTTTGTTTCACTCAATTAAATCAAATTGTTTTATTCTACATATAGACTTAGATCTTGATTCTTTTTTCTTTCTTTCATTTTCCTACCTAGGAATTTGAATGTGATTTTCATACTAACATGTTAATACTTAATAATTATGCATAATTATGGATAGATAAGCTTTTTCATTGAAAAAAAATGTAATGTTGCTATTGCTTGAGTTCCTTACCCAAAGTAAAAAATAAGTTTCACCATGAACATGAATGGTGAAGACAAAAAAGAGAAAGATTTTGGGTAGCAGAAAAGAAATGAACCATGAATAATAAAAATAGCTTCCTTTGAATCTCTACTGCAATAAGCGCTTCATTTTTCAAAAACTAAAAATAATATCAGTTTTGATTTTTGAATAATTAAGGGGTATGAAGGTAATTTAATCCAATTTTTAAATTTCTTATTACTTTAGACAATTTAATTAATAACTTATCAAGTTTAGTGACTCACATTAGAATTTGAGTAATTCAAACCTATTTTATTGTGATTTTTTTCATATCCTATAACTTTCATTTTTAAAGTACATATTAGTATGAATGTTATTATTTGTTTAACTTTTGTACTTTTCAAGTTTATTTACTATAAGTGTTATTTACTATGTTAAGTGCTCTCATGAATTTTAAAAATTTTACTCAAATTTCAAGAATATTCCATTTGGTTCTTAATAATGGTTTTACAAAGAAAATCCCTTATATAAATTATTCAAAAGAGAAGTAAATAACACATATACACAAAAAAAAAATAAAAAAGGTAGAATCTTGTTAATATAGTGACTCGTATATAACTAAAGCAATCTCATTTCTAATTGATGAGGATTGGTTGGGGGCAAAACCCTATATACCTTTAAGGAATGGGCATAATTACAAAAAATGGGCATAATTACAAAAAAAAAACCGTTACGACACGAGAAGAATATAAATATTTTGTTATTTCTTACATTATAACTTGTTATTACATGCTCATAAGTTGTTATTGAGCTTTTAAATAATTAAAACTCTTGCTCATAAAATTGCTATAATTCTCTCAGTTAGTTATCAACAAGTAGGTAGTTGAGGTAATAAGCGGCCTTACCTTTTAAAGAAGAGAACACAAGTTCAAATCTCAAAGATATAAAAAAGACATTATATGTCACTCATCCAAATAGTGTCAAGTGGGACCTTCCCTTCCTAATAGGCTTGAATACTCTTTTAGGAAAATAATAAATCAATCAAGAATGAGGTGTAAAAGGACTCATTATTTAAGGGCATCATAGCCTTTGTTTTAATGGAAAGCTCTTCCAGCGTCTCCCTGCATATTATTTAACCACGGTAAGTTAATCAGCTAAGGTGCCAATTGTTGTTTAGGAAGTTTTCATTGAAGAGCAATTTTATCTCGAAAGTTTTCTTAATTCTATTTTCTCTTAAAAGTTTCAAAACGTAGAAATGTTGCCCATTCCATTAACAAATTGGCGTTGACAACTAACATTTTCAACAAGAAGATGCAATATTGCATATTTTAAACTTTCTAGAGCAATCTTAAAAAAAACTCATGGGGCAACATTGCTTAAGAACGAAAATTTTTTAGGCAAATTTTCCCTTTAACCCTAAGTTAATATTCTCTCACCACTTATCTCTGTGTGAAATCAAAAATTTTCCACAATAAAACTAAGGTCAAGTTACTTATATAATAGATCAAGTACATAGTTGAATTTTCAAATACAAATTTAATGCTCTGATTGGCTGAACAAGAATGGGTTTTCAGAGATGATTGTGCTGATTATGTTACTGAATGTTCACTTGTTCTTCATTCATTCTTTCTTGTAGTAACTGAAGTCAGGAGGATTTTGAGGCCAAAGAGGAAGTCTCCTTTGATGTGTTGGAAAAACTTTAAGAGCAAGGCGATAGGACCAGTCCAGGACCTTCCATACCCTTCAGTTTCATTAACAGCTCTTCCATACTTCTCTTCCACTACAAGTCCAAAAAACTTCTTTGCAACTTCACAAACCTTCTCAAGAAATGAACTTGACATTCCATGACCTACCGCCTGTTACCTCAATTTCAGTCCACAGAGTACATAGAACTTTATATAACAAAACATGAAAGGCGGGAAAAAAGACAATAGAGATTCCCAACATAATTGGATTCTCAAAACTGCTATATATCAACATAATTGGATTCTCAAAACTGCTATATATAAAACTTTTTCTATTATATCTTCTGATGGATAAACATTTAATAAATCTTCAATCCATCACCCGCATTATCTTTGGTCAAACTCTGGTTACAGCAACTTCTCCAGTAAAATACTTCTCAAGAGGAGAACCTAGAAACAATCATATTCAGTATAGCTACTAAAACAGTCTCTACTAATAGCAATAATAACAGTAATCAAACAACAAGGCACAGCAAAACTGACGATTGAAGTGAAGAACAGTTACATCAATCAAACACCAAGGAAACTTGAGTGTGGATTTTTGAGGGATGAGAAGGGAGAAGAGGAAATTAAAGAAATCGAACCTGGAAACATCCAGAAGAGGAAAGAGCAGATCTGAGCTTGAGAAGCTCTTAATCAGAAGATAAGAGGAGACCAACATCGATGGTAGGTACGATAACAGAAGCCGAAGAAGAATCAAACTGCTTGGAATTTCCGAGTGCCTCAAAGTCATCCATCGTCGTTAACTGGTTGTTCCTTCGGTCAAAAATTTAAATCCCTGTAATGCACCTAATGCCCAAAGCCTCAAAATCACACCAAAATTTCCATAACTCAGGGAAACAAAAATTATAGTATGTTGGAAGTTTAGTTACCCAAAAATGGTAGTCCATCACAATGAATAACTTCCATAGACTCCATAAGCACTCCTTCTTTATGTGCATCATCAAGCCATTGAAGGTATATATATTCCTGCGTCCTGAATCTTCTTTACAACTGCGGCATTAATACCTTGAGCAACCAATGTAAAATTTTGGTGAGCTGTTTTAATGTCTAAGAAGCCACTTAAGAAGAATAAAGTGCTCCTCACCTAGTCTAGGTGACATGATCCGTTAAATCGCGTCTCCGGTTCAGTAGCTGTCAAGAAAGAAGACGATGAGCAGTGATTTGGTGTTCTCCTCCCAGTCTGGTTTAGCTCATGAAGACGATTATGATGAATATTGGAGTCACCTCCACGGAAGACCTTGATGACAGGCGATTTGGATTACCACCGTGGGAGAAAACAATGGAGAAGAGGGACAGAGTAGAGTTTGAGAGTCTCATTTAAAATTTGTGGCATGAGGTAGCCTGGGATGAGGTACATCTCTTGAAAAAAAAAATGTTGGGAGGAAAGAGAAAGAATTGAAGGTTGGGAGTTCTACGGGAGAGTCAAAAAAGAAGAGATGCAAGCCATAGGTGGAGCCACTAAGGAACAAAGCCCAATAAAGTTTTTTTATGCAAACCATGGAGGTGCTGTGAAATGAGTGTGAAGCCACATTGAGCCTGAATGAAGGAGACGGCTTGGTGGAGAGGTATTATTAGATATATTGATGAATATGTTGAGTTGACAAGTGGACTTGTTATTTATATCAGCTTTTTTATAAAGGAGTATTGACTATGAAGTATTGATTACCTGAAAATTTTCCGATCACTCAAATGTTAAAGAGAGAGATGATACTTCTCTCTTTTTTTTTTCCAAAGAGAGATGTTACTGCTCTTGCTTTAGGGATGGTGGACAGCCAACAGGCCCATATTCACGGGCTTTTGATCTGAATACATGATCTTATGAGCTTTAAGCCAACTCGTTATCAACAGAATCAACATTGGTTGTCACAAATAATATAACTGAGTTATTTAAAAAAACTAAAAGAATAAGAAAAAGCAGTTGCCAGTTCTCCACCAAGTTCACTTTATGATCAGTTTTTAGATGCTTGGAACCGGACATATGATCAGTTCCCAGTTCAACCATTGATCCATTATTTTAACGGTCCATGAAGGATTCATCCCTCTGGTGATTTTGGTTCGATTTGTTTTCAACACTAACCTTCAAATATGGTAAATTACAGCATAATTGAGTCAGGGTATGCATTCAGGCTGCAAATCGAATGTAAGATCCTTGCTTCATGTCTAAAGAAGTGAATCACGCACGGGTTAGCTATGTTTAAAAAGAGTGAATCATAAATTTTAAGTACTAGTGGTGTTAAAAAAAGAATAAAGAAGACTTCGCTGAGACTCATAATACTTACATACATAATAATTAAGTATGTTTGGATTAATGTTAAAAATTACTTTTTTTATGTGATTTACGGTTTACGATATAAGTATATAAAAAATGTATTTTAACTTGTATAAACACAATTCTTCAATGCTTTAATAAACAAGCACAATTACTATAAAGAAGGGGAACACTCATTTACAAATTAATTGAATTGATGTATTACAAACATGGTAACTTACTAGACATCAATAAAGTATTCTTTCATCGTGAACCAGTGTGATGATACGTGATTTTCTATTTCTCCTTTTCTGTCCTTGTTCATACCAATCAATAACGAACAATTCCATTATAATATTCACCGTATGGTTGTCAGACACTCCTAAAATATTATTATTAATAAAAAATATTCTTCTATTTCAAAATGTTTTTTATTTATTACATATAAAAGTATTAATACAATAATTATTAAATTGAATATATTATTCCTTAAACTAATTAGAAATAAAAATTATATAATTATGGTTAAAAATATAATACATATAATTAAAAAATATGAGCTATTATAATGGTAAATTAATCATTACCCATCACCTTTCTTCTTTTAAACAAAACATAAAACCATTATTCACTAAACCGGATCGGACCGGCCGGTTCGAACCGGAAACCAGCGAATTGGCCTCCAGACCGGTCTGGTTAGCAATTTGACCCCGGTTTGGGGTCGAACCGGTCAACCCGGTCTAACCCGGGGTGAACCGGGATCAACCCGGCCGGGTTAGTGGGTTGACCGGATTGGTGTTTTTTTCTTTTTTTTTTTTAAATTTTCATTTAAAAATAAAATAATAAATTGTTAATATGAAATTTAAAAAATAAAAAACAGAATTCCTTCTCATATAGATACAATGTCGCATTTGCATATACTCATCTTCTTTTTAATTAGTTTTTAAAATGATGAATTATTTTAAAATTTCAAATTTGAAGGTTAAAAAATAAAAAA
>JANTPZ010136596.1:0-25007 GCA_025593235.1 Vachellia pachyceras
GAAAGTGAGTTAGAAAACAGAGGGTGTTATACTCTGTTATAGTGAAAAGAGAAAGGGGGAGTGAATCCCAGGTTGTAAAGGCTTGAGAAGCATGTTTTACTGTTGTTAGTGGATTTGGAAATCTCAGGGGTGCCCTGAGGACTGGACGTAGGTCAAGGAGACCGAACCAGGATAAATCCTTGTGTTCATCTTCCTTCTTCGCTCTCGGTGACTTTGTTCTTGACCTTATGTTTTTAAATTGCAATTATTTTATTAAGACCAATTCACCCCCCTCTTGGTCAAATCCTATTCTAACAGTTGAGACTTAGTTGAGCCTTGTGGAAATAATGAATTTTTTAATAAGATTCCTGAGGGAATAATAGAGTTCAGAAGCCAATATTATATTCCTCCAAAGCCTACTATAAGACAACAATTGTTTGATGAGGCTTATAAGAGTAGGTACACTATCCATCCAGGAATGACAAGGAGGTATTCTGAAATGAAATAACTGTTGGTGGTTGGGGATGGAAAACAGACATAATTGATTATGTGGCAAAATGTCTCACCTGTCAGTGAAGACAGAGTAACCAAAGCCACAAAAAATGTTGCAACCTCCGTCGATTCCATAATAGAAGTGGGATAGTGTTATAATGTATGTTAATGTGGAATTGCCAGAAATGATGGACCCTGATATGATTCGGGTGTTCATAGACTGAATGATAGAATCGGTATACTTTCTAGGTATGTAAACAAAGTTAGTCAATGGAGACTAATTCAGCCGCTCGACTATATATTGTAAGTGTAGATATTGGAGTTAAAAAGGGAACTGGAATGTATGTCTGCAATTAGCTAAACGTGCTTATAGTAATAGCTACCATTCCAGTATCCAAATGGTGTTCTGAAAGGCCTAGTATGGCGGGAGATGTAGATCTCCATTATGATGGATAGAGCTTAAAGTAAGAAGCTCGGTACAAAAGTGTATGAAATTATTCTACCGTTTGGCTTTACCCCCTAAGCTTTATCCATGATGTCTTTCATGTTTCCCAGTTAAAGAAGATTTACACTGAAAAATTACATGGAATAAAAAGAACATAAAAGCTAGATACTTTGAGGTGGCAGTATAAGGTATACAAATTTTGAGGACGAAATTTATTTTAAAGGGGGAGAAATGTAATATTAACCCTTTACTGTAAACTGAAATAGAGGCCAAACCGATAGTTATGAAATAAGATAAAGCCCAAAAATAGAAGTATAGAAAGAGAAGATGTTAGTGGACCAAAGAGACCCTGGTCAAATTAGTCCTAAAGCTTTGAAATTACTAAGAATAAGCTAGGGACATAAATGTCATTAAGTATAAAAACTAAGGGCAATATGGTCATTGGATAAAAAGGGCCAAACTAGTAGTCAAAAGTCAAGTTAGAGCCCATCACAGATAGAAAGCACGGAAAAATTTGATTCTGATGGGCTGGATAACCCAAAGTCAGACCTGGCTCAGCGGGAGTAATTTTACGAGAACTCCACAGTTAAGAATGCTCACCCTGGAGTAGTGTATAAAGTGTGTTGGAAAGTTTTACTATTGGAATTTCCAAAAATCTCATCCTCCTCCACTAACCCATTTTAGGTGGAAGCTCCTCAAAGGGTAAGGACAAGCTAAATGATGCATGAAGCTAGTTTATGTTGTCCTTTGACAATGTTTTGGTTATGTATTTTAATAATGTTTTAGCTTCAAGTTTATATGATGTTTTGTAAACTAAACATCTACTTATGTGGTAACTAAGAAGAATGACAACATGCTTTAAATAAAGCCTAAGGCATGTTTAAAATATGAGCAAAGGAAGAAAGTAAACAAGTATGCCTAAAGGAATGAATTGAAATGGTAAAAATGTATTGGAGTTAGTAAGGTTGGTCAAAACCTCAACTTTGGGTTGATGTGAAATATGGCAAACAAACTCCAAATGAGTTAAATTTTCCAGAAAAATAGTTCATGTTTCAAGCTTTAAAACAAGCTAAAGAACACTGGAATTGGATTTATGTACAAAAATTTATGATGTACCAAAGTTGGCGAAAAATCACAGAAAAACCTGGGAAATGAAAAAATTACCAAATGAACAGTGCAATTTTTTGTAATAAACTGATTCAAACGGGCAAGTTAATGATTCAATGAGTAATTTTCCCCTTCAGAGGATCTTGTAAGCTTCAAATAGAAATTGGAACCACTCGATTTCAATTTTTCTACAATTAGTTATGAATTTTCAAAGTTGGGCCAAAATTCTGTAAATAGTGATGTGAACAGTAACCGCCAAACTTTAAATTTTTATTTTCCATTCATGGGTTACTCTAAATTATTCAAGGCCTAAATTTGTTCCATATTGACATAAAATAAAGCTAAGAGGGCTATATAAGGTGTGTTACAGTTACACAATGTTAAAATAAAGTCACCAAATGAGCAGAAAGAGAAAATGGAATGCGAGATTTATCCTAGTTCGATCCTCTTGACCTACGTCCAGTCATCAGAGCACCTCTGAGATTTCTCAATCCACTATCTGTAATAACAGAAGGCTCTACAAGCCTATAGAATGGGAAGTCACTCCCCCTTACACCTTTCACTAAAATATAGTGTTGTACACTCTGTTTTTTAACTGAATCTCATCCCAACAGACTCTAGGCCCCAACCTTGAATTTCTCACAGATTTACAATAAAGAATAGCTTAAAGAATTCTCTCTTAAAGAGTGGATAAGCAAGTACTGAAGCGTAATGAGTATAATTACAATTCACAGAGAATAGTTTAAACGTAATGAATGTCGGAAGTTGTTCACAATGTTCGTCCCCTCTGTCCATCTTGAATGCTTGATCATTTATATTTAAGGAGAATTAATTTGCCGTTAGAGACATTAATGTTTCCATTACACTCAGATTCGTTCTCTATTAATGTGCATTAAATGCATTCGAGCTTCACTTACGTTTAAATAACAACGTCAGTAATTGTTGAAGCGATGCCAGAGTCAAAATGAGTTGTACCCATCCTGTTTAATAAGTCAAATGTTAAAGAATTTATGGGAGTAGTTGATATTCAAAACGTTTGTTAAACAAATAAGGAAATATTTTGCAGAGTGTAGGCATAGCTATCAGACTTGTAGCTGTCAAATAAAGTGGTGCTCGAGCATTATGCTTTAATGCTAGAGTATTGTAATGTGAATTTCAAATGCTTTTGCTAAATGCTGTATCACAGATGAAAGTATTTGAAAAATGATATTGATGCTCAAGTACTGAAACATAATGCTTCCAGTAAAGTCAATGCTTTTAGTTCGAGCTCGAGCATGAGAAAGATTTTTGCCAGTAAATCAGGTCAATGCTTGAGCATTGGTTCTCAGTGCTTGAGCATTGACTATGTTTTTGAAATTTACTCGAGCATTTAGTGAAAACAAAGAAAAAACAACATGTTTTAAATCCTTAACACTCAAGCACTAGATCATAGTGCTCGAGCAATGTGAGCGTTGTCACAGCTTGTTAGAGCATTTTCAGAAAGCACAAGTGAAACAGTAAAGAGTAGGGCCTTATGCTCGACCATTAGCAATGCTTCCAGTTATGCTAGCAGTATTCACTAACAGTACAGTCAAAAAAATCTTCAATACTCGAGCACTGAGTCCTTATGCTCGATCATTGGCTCTGCTTTTAGCCTTTGCTGGAGCGTTCCTTGACAGTACTGAGGAAAAACTTTCAACACTCGAGCATTGGGTTTTAGTGCTCGAGCATTGTCCATGCTCTTGAATTTTGCTTAAACATTGCTTGACAGCACTGTCTACTAGCCTAGTTTTAGAGCCCGATGCTCGAGCATTGAGGTTCAATACTCGAGTGTTGGCTATGCTTAAACCTTATGCCTGAGCACTAAGTGAAGGTATTGCATTTCTGAGTCACAATTCTTGAGTATTGACACTGCTTGCATCAATGCTTGAGCATTCAGTAACAGCATTACTTAAAATTTGAAGTTCTAAAACACGATACTCAAGCATTGTGTCCCAATGCTCGAGATTGGCAATACTTTGACTTACTGCTCGAGCATTTCTGAAATTATTGAGATTGAAAAAACTTTGTAACATTAAAGTATCATGCCAAACTCAAAAACTTCAACATTATCAATCATCAAACAGTTTCCTTTAAAAATATAAACCACTAGATTTTGTTATCATCAAAATAAGGCATCACCACAAATGGTAGGAAAATAATCTATGCTTGATTTGGAGTTGATTGGTGGTTGTTTTGTGATTGCTTGAGTTGTATATGAAATTTGAGCATGGAGTTACTATTCATGCAGCCCTGTTTTGCACTGTTCATGAAGGAAAATGAATGATTTTATGATGTTCAATCATGGGAAAATGGCTCAGGATTGTGTTTATGCATATGTGTGAAGCTAGAAGTTGAAAAATCACATTTTTCCAATTTATGGTGTAGTTTCGGCCTGCAGGGTAAATTGTTGATGGAATGAGATTTTGATAATTTTGATGCTTCCATTGAGTTTAGAAGGCAAAATTATGTAGGGTATAAGTGAAAGTTTGATTTTCGAAGCATTAGAAATAATTTATTGTGCAAGAGAAATTCTAAGTAGTGCAAGAGAAATTCTAAGAGGATTCTAGGTGTTTTAATGCATGGATTGTGGTCTATTGTTAATGCCAGTTGCATCATTTATTGTGTAGGAGAATATTTCCAAGTGGAAGTTCCAAAAGTGCAAGAAGAAAGCCATTAAAGAGCAGGGGAGATTAAGAAAATAAGGTAGCAAATTCTCTAACTTTTACAATTACATTGCCATTAGTTGTTGATTGTGCATTTACCATGATTTTATTAGAAGATTGATGTATGAATATGCAAGTTCTTATTTGATTATTGATGATTATGACATGCCTTGGCCAAGAGGAAAGTAAGCATGCGAGGTTAGTGTTGTTGATGCCATATTTGATGATAATAAAATGATTTCAGGAATTATGAAACATAGATTGCTCTTGATTAAGTGATTATATTAAAGCACTCGAGTTTTGCATCTCAATAATCGAGTTTGTATGAAAATATTGGGAATTCTTGAGTATTTTGTCTTAAAACTCGAGTATTGTGCCTTTTTAGTGTGTTAAAAATCAATACTTTCAGACAACACTCGAGTTATTGTTGAAAGTAATGAGAATACTCGAGTAATGAAGTCAGGCACTCGAGTATCGTGAACTAAAATGATTATGTGTTTCAATACTTTCAGTAAAAACTCGAGTATAAGGTTGAAGTATTGTCAACACTCGATTGATGTTTTCGAAACACTCGAGTATTGGATCTTAAAATGATTTATAACTGAATACTTTCAAGTGAAACTCGAGTATTCTATTGTAATACTCGAGTATCGAGCCTTATTTTCAAAACAGTGCACATCACTTGAAGGAGAACACTCGAGTTACAAATAGAAGTATTATCAATACTCGAGTATTGATTTCTGAATACTCGAGTTTCATGCTGAATTTTCAAAATAAACACAACACTTCCATGAAGGAACTCGAGTATTGAAAAATAAATAACAGAATATCTCTTTGATTATCACAAAATTTCAATTTTCACTTGCTTACTTTGATCAACACTCGAGTATACCTTTGATAACTCGAGTATCTCTTTCTCTGACAGATTATCAGTATGATAGCTAAGCCTATCATTCTTCGAACCTTTCCTCTTTCGTGTCTAAACTTCTTAAAAATTACTTGTTATAACACTCCTTATTTTTACCTATAAGCTTCATATTAGATCACTATTGAACTACTTTAGGGCCTTATATAACTTAAATTAACTAAAGCAATGAACTTGAAAATTTCATTTTTAGGTTACTATTCACTTGGTCATGTTCCAGATTTCTGGCCCAAATTTGAAAAATCATAACTAATTCTAGAAAAATCAAAATGGAGTGGTTCAAATTTTTATTTGAAGCTTATAAAGTGGTCTATAGGTACAAAGACTCATTGGTTCCAAAACTTGCCCAATTGATACAATTTATTGTGTGAAGTTGCACTGTTCATATGGTCATTTTTCAATTTTCCAGAATTTTCTCTTAAATTTGGAAAATCATAACTTCTTGTATGAAAGTCCAATTTCAGAAAACTTGGGCTTGTTTTAAACTTTACCATATGAAATATTTTTCCACCAAATTTCAGATCAATTGGAGTTCATTTATTATTTTTCCTCATATCACAAAGTTAGTGAAACGGTAAGGGCATTTGACCCTTTTAACTTGCAAATTTATTCATTCCTTACCAATTGATCTCATTCCTTTTTATGCCCCTTTTTACCCACATAATAATGTTAAGTTCACATACTATATTTCACATGGTCATATACCCAAAGCATGAGGGAGTTTAGATTATAACTCATCCAAATACACTCATACATATACATTAAACACTTTGCATAGTTTAGCAACTACACCATTATATCATACTTCAATATCTCCACTCACCTTTCCTTTACCCTTGCTTAAACTTGCACCTAAAATGGTTAGTTGGGGAGGGTGAGATTTTAAGGAAATCCTAGTAGCAAACACTCTAATAATACATCTACATGCATGATTATTAAATGAAATCATGTATGCCATCTAACAAGAACAATCAATCAAGTTTCCACCAAGTCAAGTCAATCATTACATAACAATCATCATGCTTTCACACAAGCAAGGTTTCATAATTTAAATGGCTACAACCACACAACAAACATGGCAATTAACACATAAATATAATCAATGTAAAGTAGATGCCAAAGTTAGGAGTGTTGCTACCTTGTCCTCTTAATTCCCCCTTACACTTAAAGCTTTCTTGGGGAACTTTCCCAATAGGTTCCTTGGCTTCTTAACTTCCTAAACACCATTCAATAACATAATCATCATTTTCATATCATCAACAAGGGAAAAGAATTGCAAAAATGCAATGTAATCTCTCTTGCCCTTTTTAAGCACCTTAAAGCTTTGTAACTTGATCTTATGATTTCTAATGCTTCCCAAAACTTTCTCTTACTTATACTCTATACAATCTTGCCTTCTAAACTCAATGGAAGCATCAAAATCATCAAAATCCAACTCCTCCCCCACATTCCAGATCTGACTCAAAAACAAAACACAAGCACACACTTGTGGTTTTCAAACTTTCTTCACATATAATGACATATTCTTGATCCCAAAACACTTCTCATGGATTATTTAGCTCAAAAACAACTCTTCCTCATCAAATATAAAATTGGACAGCACCTCCCCTAAGGGTTTGAGATTTCAAAAATTCATACAAACAACAAACCCAAGCAATATATACATCAATTTACTCCTTATCATTCAAGGAGTGTTTTGCAACCTTTAATTTCTTCTAAATCCCTCTCTTTCTCACTTTCACCATCATGAACCCTAACTTTAAATCTTGAGAAAGAGGGGTTTAATCAAGAAATTAATCCATGGAAAAGGTAGAGAAGGTTGCAAGGATCAAGAAAATGTATAGGTTTGGGTGGTAAAGCTTCTTACCTTGTGAGTTCTTGAAGCTTTTTCCTCTCTTGTGCCATGAAGATGGCATCCTCAAGATCCATTTTTGCAGCAACCATTTCGCCCAAATGAAGGAGAAAGAAGAGGAATCTGTCTCTTTAATTAATTCCCTTGAAATTGCATGAATGGTTGAGATTTAAACTTAATAAGCAAGTTTAAGCTAATGGTCCATAAATCAACCAACACACATAACACTTCATGTAATCTTATCGGTCTTCTTAAAGTGGTAATAATGAGTGTACCAATGGATAAGAATCTGGTTGGGGACTTGGTTACTCCAACCAAACCAATTGCCATCTGGTTACTTCTACTGACTACACTTTTTACCGGTAAACATAACTTTATTCCGGTAAATTTTTCTCTGCTCTTCTGGAGATATTTTATTCCTCTTTTAATCTCCATAATTCATTTACTAATATGGCAAAATATTTCTCCAAAAATATCCCTGAAATTCGTCCAAAAATAACAGGGTAATTTTATCCTGCCAAAAATCCTTGAAAAACGTATTTCCGACGGGCAAATAACTTTTAGGGCATTAAAATTTTCTATAATTTTCACTAATACTCTAGCCCTTTTCCTTTCATCAAATTGCCCTCCGGATTGTCTAAAATTAATTTTTTTAGTAAAATTACATTTTCAGGATTTTCGGGCCTTTTTCCCTTCATTCTGGGATTTCGCCTTAATCGTATATTGGGTAATAATTTTATTAAATATTATAAAATTCAGTTTATTTTTCTATTCCCTGAACTCAACTGATTAAAGTCTCCTGATACGTCAAATAATTATTTTCTTCCATTAAATCTTCAAAATTATATAAATAAAAATCTAGGCCGATTTTCAGCAATCTGTCGAATCTTTGTTAATCAGTGAGTTCTGTTCTATCTTTTGGGCATCCGTGACTTTTTCTGATATTTTGGTCAACTGTTTGACTTTTTTTTACTTTGTCAAATGACCAAAATTCCCTTACATATCTCTTAATCACCAAAATGCCCTTATTTTGTCTAATTTTTCGTAATTCTCATTTTACCCTTAACTTTTTCGCCCTTAATCTTTTCGTGTAATAACATCTGGCTCCTTCCCAAAAGGTCACCCATCCTTACACTACTCCAGGGTGAGTACGCTTAATTGCGGAGTTCTCACAAAATTTCATCCGCTGAGCTAGGTCTGACTTTGGATTATTCAGCCCATCAGCATCATCTTTTTTCATGCTTTCTATCTGTGGGCTCTAACTTGACTTTTGACTGATGGTTTAGCTCTTTTTATTTAATGACCATATTGCCCTTAGTCTTTATACTTAATGACATTTATGTCCCTGGCTTACATTCTTAGTAATTTCAAAGCCTTAGGACTAAATTGACCAGGATCTCTTTGGTCCATTGACATCTTCTCTTTCTGTACTTTTATTTCTGGGCCTTATTTTATCTCATAACTATCAGTTTGGCCTCTATTTCAATTTACAGTAAAGGGTGTATATTACATTTCTCCTCCCTTAAAATAAATTTCATCCTCGAAATTTGCATACCTTACACCAACACATTTAGGTATCTAGCTTTCTTGTCCTTTTCTGTTTCCCATGAAATTTCATCCAGCGTCAATCCTCTCTAACTGGGAAACATGCAAGACATCATGGACAAAGCTCATATGAGAGGGTAAAGCCAAACGGTAGAATAATTTCGTACACTTTTGTACTAAGCTTCTTACTTTAAGCTATTCATCATAATGGAGATCTACATCTCCCGCTATACTAGGCTTTTCAAAACACTATTTGGATACTGGAATGGTGGCTGTTACTATTAGCACGTTCAGTTAATCGCAGACATAATTCTAGTTCCCTTTTAACTCCAACATCTATGCTCACAATACATCGTCGAGCGGCTGAATTAGTCTCTATTGACTAACTTTGTTTACATAGCCAGAAAATATACTGATTTTATCATTCAGTCTGTGATCACCCAAATCACATCAGGGTCCATCATTTTTGGCAATTCCACATTAACATCCATTATAACACTATCCCACTTCCATTATGGAATTGACGGAGGTTGCAACATTTTTGGTGGCTTTCGTTATTCTGTCTTCACTCTCCAACAGATAGGACATCCCATCAAATAAATAATGATGTCTTCTTTCATCCCCAACCACCAACAGTTATTTCGTTTCATGATAACTTCTCATCATTCCTGGATGGATAATGTACCTACTCTTATAAGTCTCATCTGACCAATACTACCTTAGAGTAGGGTTTTGAGGGATATAATATTTGCTTCTGAGTTCTATTATTCCTTCAAGAATCTTATAAAAAAATTTCACTGTTTCCCCCAAGGCTCAACTAAGTCTCAATAGACTAAATCAAGTGACCTCCCTCGGTCATACAATTTATAATCCGAGTGTGCTAAACTCGTAAGGTCTCACATACAAATTTTCCCATTCAACTCCTGTCTGAAATATCGTCGAGGAGTCCTTGCTCCCATATGAAAATCATAATCATCTGCCCAGTTTTTTCGGCTTAGCGCACCACTGGCGCATCAATCATAACATACACAATTTAATAGTCATAGCCATTGAGCAATTTCCCCCATTGCCTCACAGATCGATGATTGCTCCACATAAATAGTGCCTCCCTTATCTTTAGAGTAAAAACAATCGCTACTAGCACCAAATCAAATGTGGGAAAAATTTTCATCATGAGGTTTTAATTAACGCGAGGCATAGGTAATCTTACCCTATTAAATCAACACAATTTCCATTCCATGCCCACCGGTATCATCATAGACAATACATGTCTACTTTTGATTTGGAAACATAACTCCCAATCTATGCCTACCGGCATACTGTAGACCACACATGTCTACTTTTGATTTAGGATTATCAACATTTGGGTCTAGGTACACCAATCTACTTATCAATTTTTAATTGATGCGAAACATAGTGACCTTCCCCATCAATGTTAGGGTCTAGGTAAACCGATCTCCTCGTCAATTTTTCAATTGACGTGAAACACAACAACCTTCCCCATTAATGTTAGGGTCTAGATAGGCCTGCCTCTTCATTAATTTACAGAAACTAGATTTTAATTGATGTGAGATACATCAACTTTCCTAATGTCAGGGTATAGTTAAGCCTGCCTCCCCATCAATTCCCAGATATCGGCATCATATTTTCCCATCCCACATAACCATTTAATCATTTCAAATGAGCCTAGCCAGCAGCAAAGCAATCCGGAAAAAAATTATATAAACTGTTCACAAATGCCCAGCATGCTTCTCTAAAGATTTAGAGTACACCAATACATCACCAATCAAAGACTATGACAAACCAATCCAAATATTGCTGGGAACAATCAATAAATGCCATTCACAAACCACATGGGCCTTCATCAATTGAACAACATTACTAGAATCCCACAATATTCATATCTAGTCCGAAAAGCCATTTTAACAATATTACCTGCTCGAACTCAGAGTTGATGGTAACCTGACTTAAAATCAATCTCAAATAACACCTTAGCTCTACTCAATTGATCTAATAAATCATCAATTCGGGAAAACAATAATCATATTTCACTATCATCTCAATTCATTCACGGTAGTCTATACACAATTTATGACTCCCTCCTTTCTTTCCACAAAGAGAACTTGGATCCCCATAACAAGACGATGGGCTAAATAAACCCTTTCTCTAGCAGCTCTTAAATCTGCTGCTTTAGCTTCGTCATACCACCTAAAGCAATTCAATGCATAGTCTCCAAAATTCAACTGGTCCTGGGTATTAATTTAAAGAGAACTCCACCTCTCACCGGAGGTAATCCATCGATTTCATCGAACAACACATCTGGGAACTTCCTGACTACCGGAATATCTGGAAGGGATCCTTTCATTTCATATCAAATATTTCCGAAGGCATTCCTCTACTTTCATTCATATTTAAGTCATTAAGCTCTCATTTTGAAGCTTTTCAATATTACTTGCCTCCACATAATTTCTCATACTTAGCTGGCATGATTACTCTTATTGATATGAATATTAATACTTCACTTACTTCCTTTTGTCGGAATAAGATTATCCTAATTAACAGCTGAGTTATAAGAAGAAATAGTCACGGGTACTCTCTTCATACTAGCTAACCAAAGTGAGGGCATTCTTCCATTTTCCATCTTAAACTCAACCTGGTCCCTCTCATTCTCACGTTTCTAAGAATAGCATACAGCTATGACTCCAAGCCATACATGCTTAATTATTAAGGTCTATTTTAACCTTATACGCATCAGCGCCAATTCACAGGTTTGGCCCTCAACCAACACCTTTTAACATGATAAAGGGAGTCTCTTAGAAACTTCTAAACCATGGAACATGAGTTAAGAATAAATTATCTATCCTCAGTGGGTAGCTAAACTGATAATTTTCCCAGACTAATCATAGAAATCCGCTAGTCTTCTTAGGCTTTTCTCATTCATCTTTATTACCTTTAGAACTTCTTACTATTTATCATCCTCCTCAAGCCACATTACTTTTACCATACTACTTGGGCTTTCAAACATTAATTTTTATTCATCAGCCCATTTATTATCTTTTCGGTGCCACTTGCTATATCAAAGGATTCAATAATCCTTACTGTTCTTTCTATGAGTATCACCAAGACGTTGCAAAGAAAGAGGATTTTCACATGTATTATCATGTAACCAAATCATTCAAGGGACTTTACCCTTGACTCATATTAACCCATTCTTCCCTTTTCATTTCAGGGGTATTCCATATGTCATATTTTTATCATGTGGGAATATAGGGAAAGAGAAGCACCCTATGTTTCACCATCAGTGCAACTATCCCATATTGTACAGAAAGAGAAGCACCCCATTGATCCGACTAAGCCACAGATTATAAAACTTTGTCATTGTCTAGCCTTGGAAATGGATCAAAAAATATTTGTGATTTCCAAAGATTGCACAGGGTGCAACCCTAGGGTCGTTCTCTCTGGAGCTATTGCGTAACAATAGATTCTAGCTTGTGTTTAAGTCCACGATGCAAATGAAAACAATTTTTGGTTCCAAAATTGCTATGTACCAAAGACTAAATTTAAAGTAAAAACTTGTTTTTGGTATTTTTGAATTAGATGGAAGCAGAAAAACATGATTGAAATGTCAAGGTGTTGGCTAGTGGATTTCCTCTTCAAAATGAGTTGGCCATCATAGTTTCGTTTTCGGTTTCGCACTAAGTTTCGTAATGAAAATCCTAACAACTCGCTGGGTCAGAAATTCCATGTAATGAACTCCACTCCATAAAACCCTTTAAAAACACTTAGTGTGTGTATGGAAGTCGCAAGGTGCAAAATTCAACTCAACACATCATTGCCTCTAAAATCAAGCACAACTAAGAAGATTAAAGAGAACAATAAAGATTTCATTGAATAGGTAGAAATGAGACTTCATTCTACCATGTCAAACACAAAACAAGTTCAATACACAAATAATCCAAGTTTGGCTCGCCGAGACCAAGTATCTACTTACAAATTAAAAGTTCTAACTCAAAATCCAAGTAATCGATAACATAGATACAGATTGAAAATAAATACTCCCCTTTCAGAACTTTGAACTCAGACCATCTTCATCCTCAAGAGGAAAGGAGATGCTCAGCTACTCATGTGATGCGGAGTCGGGCTCCGAATGGATGATTGAAGGTAAATGATGGATTGATGGTGAGATGAAGGTGGAGTTAGGGATTTGAGAGTAGAGAGGATTGTTGATGCCATGTTTTGATGATAACAAAATGATTTCAGGAATTATGAAGCTTAATCTATTGATAATTTTAAATTAGTCAAGTTCTGTGATTCAATAAAAAAGTTTGTATGAAAGTAATGTAAATACTCAAGTACTGAAAGGTAAAACTTGAGTATTAGGTATTTTTCATGAGTTAAAATTAATACTTTCAGACAACACTTGAGTTATTGAAGAAAGTTTTGTGAACACTCAAGCAGTGTTTATGGATAACTCGAGTATTGTGTTCAAAATGTTTCCGTGATTCAATACTTTGAGTGAACACTTAAGTATTAGGTTGAAGTGTTGACAAAACTCGAGTGATGGTTTTTGAAACACTCGAGTATTGAGGCTTAAAACGTTTTAAACTGAACACTTTCATGAAAATTTCGAGTATTGGAATAAAGTGTTGTCAACACTCGAGTATTGATTTTGCAATACTCGAGTATCGAATCCTTTTTCATAATGAGCACAAAAATCCAAGCAGAATACTTGAGTTTTGGATGAAAGTGTTGCAAACACTCGAGTATTGATTTTCACAACACTCGAGTATTGAGCCCCTTTTCAATAAAAGTGCAACACTCTCAGCAGAATACTTGAGTTTTGACTGAAAGTATTGTTAACACTCGAGTATTGGTTTTTGCAATACTCGAGTATCGGGCTCTTTTCAAAACAGACACAACACTCTATGCTGAATACTTGAGTTTTGACTGAAAGTGTTGCCAACACTTGAGTACTGATTCCTTTAACACTCGAGTGTTGAGTCATTTTTCAAAGAAAGAGCAACACTCTGAGCATAATACTTGAGTTTTCAAAGGAAGTATTGTGAACACTCGAGTGTTCATTTTTACAACACTCGAGTATTGAACTTTCTTCTTCACAAAGGTGAATACTTGAAGCAGAACACTTAAGTATTTGAATGAAGTGTTGTAAATGTTGATACCTTGTTTTGATGATAACAATTTGTAAAATAATTTATTAAGTCTCAAGTTTCAAAGTTTTGATTCAATGCTTCTTGAAAATACTCGAGTGTTTTTGTCAAAGTATTGATAGTACTCGAACAGTGGAATCCAATACTCGAGCACTGCATGTTTTGAACTTAAGAAAATTTAGTGCTTCCATGCAATGCTCCAAGTATTGACATAAAGTGCTGTCAATACTCGAGTATTGGAATGTAGCACTCGAGCACTGTGTCCTTGAAAAGAAGTTTTAAACTATGCTGTAAGTAAACACTTCAAGCATTGGCATAGAGTATTGTAAATGCTCGAGTATTGCAAGTCAGTACTCGAGTATTAGGCTAAAACAAGGCTTACAAACATTGCTACAATGAGGTATTGCAAGTATTGGCTGACAGCAGAGCCAATGTTCGAGCACTAGGTTACAGTACTCGAGCATTGAGGTTTTTGAAAACATTTCAAGTCAACACTTTAAGTATTGGCTGAAAGTATAGCCAATACTCGAGCACTGAATTTCAGCACTCGAGTGTTGACTATTTTTCTCAACAATGTCAGACAACACTTCCAGCATTGGCTGACAGTATAGCCAATGCTCGAGCACTGCAAATGCAGCACTTGAGTATTGAGCCTTTTACCAGTGCTGTCAAATAGTACTTCAAGTGAAAGCTCCTAGCAGAGCCAACACTCGAGCACAGATTTCCAGAACTCGAGTGTTGTGACCTAACTCTCATCACTGGAAGCTAACACTGCAAATACTCGAGCACTAGCTTTCAGTGCTCGAGCATCAGGCTAAAAATTTTCACTGTTCACCAATACTCTATCTTAATACTTCAAGCACTCACTTCCAGTATTACTAACACTCGAGCATCATGATTTAAGCACTCGAGTATTATGATTTGTCAAAATTATATTTTCCAATATTTGCACAAAATACTCAAGTATTCCTAGGAAGCATTATCAGTACTCAAGCACTGAGATTTATTACTCGAGTACTTGACTCTTTTCAGAACACTTTCATATAATACTCGAGCATTACATTAAAGTACTGATCTTTCCTTTGAAATATTCTGAGCATCACTCGAGCATTAGAAACCAATACTCGAGCACTGCCTCTCTCTCTCTAACAGCTTTTTGTCTGACACACTCAACCTACACTGCTCACCTACTTTCCTTATCTGTGTAACGACATTTTGAATGTTAACTACCCTCATAAATGTATAAGCTCAAAATAATCAATGAGGAAAGAAGCAAAGCATGGTCCGAGGCTCAGAGACATTAACGTTCTTCTGAAACATTCACCGTCGTCTGACTCAAAAGCATTAAATGCCATTAATGCAGAAACCATTGGTCGTTGATGAGAGTAACGGCTATTAAATACAGTCTAACGGACACTTCATCAATTCTCAGCTATAAAAGGACCAGCATTCATTACGGAGAAAAAAGACGAACAATCTGAGCATTCAACGCTATTTATTATCATTCTTCAATTCTTTCTCTGTGCTTCATTATTAGCCATATACTCTTTTGAGAGAAATTTTTGAGGCTAAAACACTTTGTAAAATTGTGAGAAATTCAAGGAATGGACCTTGAGTCATTTGGGTCAAAGTGGGTTAGAAAACAGAGAGTGTCATACTCTGTTATAGTGAAAAGAGAAAGGGGGAGTGGATTCCCAACTTGTAAAGGCTTGTGAAGCCTCTTTCTGTTGTTGATAGTGAATTTGAAAATCTCAGAGGAGCTCTGAGGACTGGACGTAGGTTAAGAAGACCGAACCAGGATAAATCTCTGTGTTCATCATCTTTCTCCTTTTTCTTGGTGACTTTATTTCTGTCTGTGTTTTAAAGTGTTAAAATTTTTATTAGACCAATTCACCCCCCTCTTGGTCAAATCCTACTCTAACAGTAAACACTCGAGTATTGACTTTTCAACACTCGAGTATCAAGCAACAATTTTCAAAATTACACAACACTTGATTTTGAACACTTGAGTTTTAATGAAAGTGCCACCAACACTCGAGTATTAGTCTTGCAACACTCGAGTATTGTTTTACCAATGGCTATTTTCTTTCTGACAGCATTTTACCTGCTCTCTACAGCTTTCCTCATTCATGCTAACAATGTTTGAATCTCACCTGCCTTCATAAATGCTGAAACCCATTATCATTAAAAGAGAAAAGCTGCCCACACGTCTTCATATTTATTCCAAACAGATTACTCGAAGCCGTTGTTATCGCCAACATTCCTGATACATATTTATTGTAGCATTAATGGTGAACGCCAAGAGGTGGTTGATGAGAATAATGAATATTAAACTCTATCTAACTGCAACTTCATTCCTCTCATCTATAAAAGCCCCAAGCATTCATTACAGAGATTACGAGCATTAAAAGTCATTCATCAGTCTCTCTGCAATTTCTTCAATTCTTATTCTGAACTTCATTGATTGCTATATACTCTTTTAAGAGAGTTTCTTTTAGCAAAACATATAACAAATATGTGAGTTATTCAAGGTTGGGACCTTGAATTGTTGGGTTGTAAATTTGTTAAGAAACAGAGAAGGTGAGACTCTGTTTAGTGCACGTTGTAAGGGGGAGTGTGATTCTCCATTGTAAAGGCTGTATTGGCCTTAGTTATTGTTGGATAGTGGATTGAAAAGCTCAGAGGTGCTCTGAGGACTGGACATAGGTAAGAAGGACCGAACTAGTATAAATTTCTCGTGTTCATCTACTCATCCCTCAGCTCGATGAAATTGTTTTAATATTGTGATTTTAAATTTAGTTTTTAAATTGACCAATTCACCCTCCTCTTGGTCAAATCCCGCACTAACAAGGATGAGAGAAAATGAGTGTAAGTGTGTTCTGCCTCCTCTTCCTATTGCTTCCTTCGAACATACCCTAATTAGGTTATCCTAACAGTCCAGGGTCAGATCCAAGAAGGCGGGTCGGGTTTATTTTCCATTTGGAGCAAAATCTGGTGCTAACGCGCGATATTCGCCACGGCGAACTTGAGGTTTCACCGTGGCGAACCTCTCCCGAGAGTTCTTTGTTTGCTTGATTGAACTTTGGATTGGGTCGCGGCGAACTTTCCAGAGCTGTTTTCCTATGATCTTTTCAGAGTTCCTAAAATGGAATAGAAAATATTTGAAGTACCAATTGCTCATGATGGAATTTAAGCACTATTATATCATTATTCATGGCAAATGCACCCAAAATTTACTCTAATCAAGATAAACAAATCTAAATGTCAAATTAAGCACAAGAAGGATTATGAATGGCTAAAATTGGATCAAAAACTCTGGAAAGTCAAGTTTGAAAGAGGTATAAATAATTCTCAATCAAATTCCCCCACATTCAAACCTTTGTACTCCTGGACAAAGCTGTTCAAAACTTTAACATGATCAATGCTCTAAGAATGTATACTCGTGAATCCAGGATTACAGAATTTAGTAAAAACATTTGTCAAGGTATTAACAAGGATAATGGAAGAGACAATTGCAAATCAATCCCTGATAGAGTGTAATTTAAAATACTGAATAAAAGAGACTTCCTTTCAAAGGTAGAAGTGTTTCTCTCTCATCTCACTATGTAAGGACGATTTCACTCATGGTCTGCTTATTCCAATCTCTACCATAGGCTTGTAATTATTCTACCTCTCTACCACAAGATCAATATAGTGTGAATCAAGAGGACTTTGGGGTTTAAGATGGATGATGGGGGTTTCAACTAATGAAGTGAAATGATGAAAAGAAATACTTGAATACACAACACCAAAGGAATCCAATCATGTTAGTGCACTTGCAAGACATTAGAGAAATACATATTCAAACATCATATCATTTCATTTTTCATAATTATTCTACCTCTCTACCACAAGATCAATATAGTGTGAATCAAGAGGACTTTGGGGTTTAAGATGGATGATGGGGGTTTCAACTAATGAAGTGAAATGATGAAAAGAAATACTTGAATACACAACACCAAAGGAATCCAATCATGTTAGTGCACTTGCAAGACATTAGAGAAATACATATTCAAACATCATATCATTTCATTTTTCATAATTATTCTACCTCTCTACCACAAGATCAATATAGTGTGAATCAAGAGGACTTTGGGGTTTAAGATGGATGATGGGGGTTTCAACTAATGAAGTGAAATGATGAAAAGAAATACTTGAATACACAACACCAAAGGAATCCAATCATGTTAGTGCACTTGCAAGACATTAGAGAAATACATATTCAAACATCATATCATTTCATTTTTCATAATTATTCTACCTCTCTACCACAAGATCAATATAGTGTGAATCAAGAGGACTTTGGGGTTTAAGATGGATGATGGGGGTTTCAACTAATGAAGTGAAATGATGAAAAGAAATACTTTAATACACAACACCAAAAGAATCCAATCATGTTAGTGCACTTGCAAGACATTAGAGAAGTACATATTCAAACATCATATCATTTCATTTTTCATTTTTTATTTCTCTCCTTCTCTTTCTTTTTTTCCTTTTTTCTCTTTTTTTAGAAAGTATCAAGCATGAATCACAATTTGATCAAAATATGCTTGCATATATATATAGTTTTCCAAATGCTGGTTGTCAAGAGTGAATGGCTCAAAAGGGTGACAACGCTTAAGTTATGAAAGGTTTGTGTTTGGGCAAAATGAAAGGTTTTGAAACGAAGGCCTCCATCATTTTCAAAGGATATTTGATCATAGAGCTTTGATTAAGAATCAAGACAAGTTCTAGAGAGATTACAAATTAAGACAGATCAGACCCTCACTAATCAAATGAAATTAGGCCCAATTATCCTCACGACAAAGCTAATGTCTCAATTAAACAGTCTCAAGTTGAAAACGCAAATAGTCAATTCAAAACTGCATCTACCCTTATCATTTGCTAATAAATGAGAAATGTAATTAACCAAAAGCTTTTATCCTTAAAAATCATGCATCAACTTTCTAATGCATTATCTATGAAAATCATAATATCATTTGTTTGCTCAAGAGTATTAAAGGCAATAAGATAAGAGGAATCTTTATTTTTTAAATTGAAAACCTAATAATTTTTTATTTTTATTTTTTATTATTTATTTTTTTTGCACTGAAGTTTCGCCGCGGCGCAACCATAAGTTTGTCGCGGAGAACTACACCCGAGAGGTGAGTTGCTTTATTTTGACAACTTACACCATGGCAAACAACAGAGTTGGTCGTGGTGAAAGTGGTCCGAGAGCAAAAATGTAGTTCAAAACCTCTGGAAATTCAGCAATTTTTGAAATTTTTTTAAGAAACTTGAAAATTTCCAAAGTTTTCAGTACAAATAGCCCAACATTTAACCTTCAAAAATCCCAGTTGCATTTTAAAAATCAAGGTAATGCTTGGAAACCTTGAATCCTAAATCTCCCCCACACTTAAATCAAACATTATCTTCAATGGTTGAAGGGAAAAATTATTAAGCAGATCAAGCGCGGAACTTGCAAGCAATACCAAAAATTCATACAGGCATGTAACGGAATTTGGATAAAACATCACAGAAAAACATCTATACATATACAGCTGCAAAATATAATCCACAAGAAATCCAGTACAACTGTATCAAATTTCAACAGAAAAGAAAACTAATCCTATCCATCCATGGCCGAGTCACCCTCAGAATCCACCTCCGCAGCAGCCTCTTCAATCCCCTCCGCTGCTTCACCCTCCCTAGATGGTCCTGCTCCTAAAGGTCCTACACTACTAATTTCATCCTCCTCCGGAGGTAGCTGAAAGTGCAAGCTCTGTGTAAGCAAGGCATCCATCTTCATGCGATACCTCCATTCCCTCTCGAACGCATAAAGCATCAAGACTTTGAACTGCTGAAAGTCAGCAGCCAAACTTTGGGCTGGAGATTTTGGATGAACATCTGGTGCCTGAGGTGCTGGAGTCTCATGATCCTCATGTATCAGATCGTCTATGTTAATGTAGGGCTCAGGCTAATAAAAACAGGGGCAGGGGCAAAGGATAGTCCTCAGGGTACTCCGGGATCTCCAACTCAGTGAATATATCAGAAATGAGATGCTGGAAAATGATGGTCTTTGTGGTTTTGGAAGTGAGGACGGCATCATGAAGGCTAGAATAAATGAGAGTGGATACGTTGAAGCTGATCCCCTGCATCAATATGTAAATGCAGAGGGCCTGCTTCTTCGTGAGGTTCGCTAAGTGTCTGGTCGGAAGGATGCCACTGCAAATGAGGTGAATGTAGGGTTTAGTCTCAGGATGACACTTAGAACGTCGGATATACATCTCAGACCTACGAGAGGTATGCCAACCCATCCCAGGTAGACATAAAGTCTCAACAATAGCGTCCTCAGGGAACTGGCTCATGAACTGAACGTAATGATCACGTACAGCAAGAGGTAAGGAGAAGTAGACACGGATGGTATGACGGCTAATCGTGTGCTGCAGTGTGGTTCCTCAGAAGTTAATGAAAAGTGTGGACTCATGGCAGCATATGGAATAAAAGTGATGGGCTAATGCAAGGTTCCCCTAGGAATGCTTACGAATAAGGCCAGTAAAGCCAAACTCAGTCAAGCTACGAACGAAAGGGTGGTCAGCAAGTGTTAATGGAAATGAGCATTCCTTAACCAAAGGACGCTTCTTAGTAAGCTCTACAATGTCCTCAAGGGACTGGGATGGTTCTGGATTAGGGACAGGTGGTTCTATTACATTAGGCAGCTTGGTCTTAGGCATGGTGATTGGCTCGACTCAACATCAAACAGAAAAACAATGAAAACACAAGTCAATAAAGATGAAAACTAGCTGCAACTCAAGTTGGTCGCGACGAAAATTAGGGTTAGTCACGGAAAAAAGTTAACTTCGTCTCGGCGAATCCTCTTTTTCATCGTGGTGAAAATTGCAGAACTTGAACAGCGATAGCGGCAAAAACACTGAACAAAAATCGAAAGAAAATGGAAATGGGAATGAATGAAAAAGGTTGAGATTGCTTACTCTAGTCTACAAGAATGTACTGGTATAAAGTAACGTGAGAGTTGTGGCGGCAAACAGAGAATGAACGGAAACACAAGAGATAGACAATCCAACGACGGAAAAATGGAGAATGAAAAAGAAAAATGAACTTAAAAGAAAAACTGTGACATATCTTAACTTAACCCTTAGCTTTATTATATATTGATTTAGAATCGATGGGAAGCCTCAAAGTGATAAAAGAGTCCAAATAGTTTACTTTGAAAACTTTCAAGTTTTGAAAGTTACTATTCACTGCATTTTGGATCAATTTTGAAAATTCATAACTAATTCTAGAAAAATCGAAATTAAGTGCTTCCAATTTCTATTTGAAGCTTGTTAGTTCCATTATAAGGGAAAAATACTCATTGAGTCATTAACTTGCCCAATTGATACAGTTTAATTCGTAAAAAAATACTGTTCATTTGGTCATTTTTCTATTTTCCCAGATTTTTCAGTGACTTTCTTCAAACTTTGGAACTTCATAACTTTCTGTACAAAAATTTAAATTCCATGTTCTTTGTCTTGTTTTAAAGATTGCATTGTGAACTATTAGATTGTAAAATTTCATCTCATTTGGAGTTCATTTGCTCTGTTTCACATTAACCCAAAGTTGGGGTCTTGAGCAACTTTACTACTATTATTACAACTTTATACCTTTCCTACTTTCTTTCTTTATGCATGCTTGTTCATTTCCTTTCTTTACTAATAATTAAACTCGTATTATCCCATGTTTAAAAAATGCTTTCACCTTGGTCCGACTAAGCCGCAAATTGTAAACTTAGGTCGCTGGTTAGCCTTGAAAATGGATCAAGAATATTAATTTTGATTTCCAAGGATTGTATAGTAACAACCCCAGGGTTGTTCTCTCCGGAAGCGAGAAGGCGTACCAATAATTCTTAACTTGGGTCTATGCTTGTGATGCAAATGCAATCAGTTTTGATTCAAATTATCCTATGTATCTAAACTAATTACAAAATAAAACTTGTTTTTTGGTATTTTCTTTATCGAAGAGGAAAAACAAAGGCAGCTTTGATAAAGAGAAATGGGTGTGCGATGATGAGCGCCTCTTAAAAACAAAGTGTTCCATCATAGTTCGTAAAGCATGAGGGAAAGTATCGGCTTTCGCACTAAGTTTTCGAAATCAAAAACCTCAACAATTCGCATGGGTCGGAGCGTCATACAATGATCTCCTTCTAAATCTCCACACGACTTGGTGGGTCCAAAACAACATGAAATCAACTCCATCGCATGAAATCCCATAAGACCACTTAGTGTGTGTATGGAAATTGCAGAGTGATAAAATCAACTCCAGACATTGTTGACTCTAAAACCAAGCACAACTAGGATGATAGAAGAGAACAACAAGATTTCATTGAATAAGCAAAATGAACTCCATTCTACTTTGTCAATTACAAAGCAACTCAATACACAATAATCCAAGTTTGGCTCAACTGAGACCAAGCATTTACAAACAAATTACAAAGTCCAACTCGAAATCCTAATAATATATAGTGTAAATACTCCCCTTTTTGGTACTTCGAACTCCGGCTCACTTCATCTTCAAGAGGGTGGAGATGTTCAGCTCCTCATGGGTGATGGAAATGAGATTTGAATGGATAATGGGTGCATGATAGATGGATGGATGATGAAGAAATGGGGTGAAATAGTGTTAGTGTGCGAGTAGGGTAGATGGAGAATGAGGTTTCTCTCCTCTCTTTCCCTCCTCAAGCCTCTGCAACCGCCTCCTCTCTTTCTTTCTCAAAAATACCCTAATTTAGCATGATAAACTGTTCTGGGTCGGATCCATCAAGCCAGTCGGGTTATTTTCCTTCTGAGGTAAAAATCATGTACTGCGCGATATTCACCATGGCTAAATTTAGGTTTCGCCGCGGCGAACCTCTCCCGAGAGTTCTTTGTCAGCTACTTGAACTTTGGCCGCGGCGAACTTTTACATAGCTACTTCCCTTGCCCTTTTGTACGGAGTTCCTGAAATGGAATGGCAAATATGGGCAGTATCATTTTCTCATGATGCAATTTAGGCACAATAAATCATTATTCATGGCATATGTACCCAAAATCACACTAATCCAAATCAACAACTCCCAATCTCAACTTAAGCACAAAAAAGGTCATGTATGGGCTAAAATTGACTCTAAGACTCTGAAAATTCAAGTAGAAAATTAATACAAATAAAGCTCAATCACACCTCTTAATGAACATCACTTAGTAGAGGTTTAATTACAAAATAACATACAAACTTGAAACTAAAGTAGCATGATATTACATATCCAAAACATCATCCAAGAAGGCATCATAAAACTAGTTTCATGCCTCAATAACCTTGTCCTCACCCTTTGATGAGCTTGTACCTAGAAAAGGTTAGTGGGGGAAGGGTGAGATTTTTTGGAGATCTCAATAGCAAAGCTTACTAACATAAATGAAAATTGCATGACATGCTTTAAGTTTATGAAATAATGTGTAACAATGCAAAATGTGTACCAAGCACATATCAATGCATATGGCCATAGCATAATTTCACTCATAAACACATTTCCACAATGTCAAAAAGTCATGCACATCATTAGAATAATTTCACAACATGTTAGGTAAAGTTAGAATCTTTGCTACCTTTGATCCTTAACTTTGTTCTTGATTTTGTAATCTCCTTGGATCACTTGAAATTTCACCCTCTTGAACTAAATTCTTGCCTACAAAATGGACAACATAATGGCCATCAAACATATGCCATTATCCATGCAAGAAACAATATAGAATTCCCTTAACCATTCTCTTGAATTTCCTAAAACCCTAAAACATCAATTTATCTCTAACTTTTTCTAATGCTTCCATAAACTTGGGACCACTTATACCATACACAAAAACTCATTTTGGATCCATTGGAAGCATCAAAATCATCAAAACAATTCATCTTCATCAAATTCCAGCTCAGGCCGAGAAGGTCTCCCAAAATTCATCAACATGAAATTTTTAACTTCCAACCATTATACCACTTGATTCTTGTTTCCAAACTATCATTCATGCATGGGAAAACATGATTTTAACTCTTCTACATCAAGTGGAAAATTGGACAGCACCTCTCCTATTTTCTCATGATTTTCCAAATTTACAAAAATCACAAAACAACTTCAACAACAACAACATCATCATCAATATGCTTCTTTCAACAAGAGGAAGCATTTGCAACCAACAAATGGCTTTAAATCCCTCTCTTTCTCACTTTTCTCTCAAGAACCCCAGGTTATGAAACTTGAAAAAGAGAGGCCAAATCAGATTTTTGATCCATGAAAGAGGAAGAGGAAGTTGCAAGGATCATTTTCATATATATTACAAGGTAGTATGCTTACTTACCTTGAAGATTCACCAAGCTTTTCTCTCCTTTCTTCCTTGCAAATGGCGTCACTTTCTCTCCTCCTTGGCTGCTGGTTTGTGTCGTGAAAATGGCTGAAGATGGAGAGAAAATTGCTGTTTTAATAATTCATGTATTAATAGGATAGAAGGCTAAGATTTGATCTTGTAACTTAAAGGAGATCTAAGGGCTATCATTTGTCCACATATATGCCACTTGTCCAGCTCTTAATAGCCCTCATAAAGTGATATTTATGGCTGTAATGGGGGGTTAAAATCTGGTTACTCTAACCAAATTGGATCCCATTCGGTTACTTTTACCGATTACACTTTTTACCGGTAAACTTAACTTTATTCCGGTAAATCTTTTTCTACTTTTCTGGAGATATTTTATTTCTCATTTAATCTCCATAATT
>JANTPZ010136601.1:0-14796 GCA_025593235.1 Vachellia pachyceras
CTGTGGATGTAGTAGATGAAGATAGAATGGAAAGAATGATTCACGATGTTGAGGTAGAATCTTTTGCCCAAGTGCCTGTATATGAAAGCATGCGGAGCAATGCAGAGACACCGTTATATCCTGGGAGTAAGCATACACGCTTGATGGGTACATTGCATTTGATGAACTTGAAGGCATCTTATGGGTAGACCGACAATAGTTTCACATTGTTGCTGCAGCTGTTAGGTGATATACTTCCACAAAACAATGTACTTCCAAATCGTATGTATGAAGCCAATAAAATCTTATCTATGATGGGCATGGAGTAAAGAAGATACATGCTTGTCCTAATGACTGTATACTATACAGAAATGGGTATGAAGATTTTAGTGAGTGTCTAAAATATAAAACTGCACGATATAAAGTGAGGAAAGGTGGTGATTGTGGTGATAAACTAGCTAAAAGGCAACCTTTAAAGGTACTGTGGTATCTTCCAATAGTACCACAGTTTAAGTGTTTGTTAGCCAATGCAACAAAAGGACAGAAGTTATCTTCGACACCCGGCTGACTTTCCACAATGGAAGAAAATTGATGAAATATTTTTGGAATTCGGCAGTGAGCCAAGAAATATTCAGCTTGGGCTTTGTACAGATGGATCAATCTGTATGGGAACTCAGTAGTACATATAGTGCATGGCTAGTACTCATGGTGATATACAACCTGCCTCTCTGGTAGCTCATGAAATATAATTATTTCATGCTTACTATGATGATTTATGGACCGAAAAAGCGAGGAAATGATATCAATGTTTAATTGGCACCTTTGATTGAAGACTTAAAGAAGCTATGGGAGAAATGCGTTGATGTGTTTGATGCATACAATGATAAATGACTTTCTTGTGTACAGACAGGAAGCATGTGTGTACATGGAGCCAGCAGACAGTGTCAAGGGGCATAAAGCATGTCCAATACAGAATCAGGATACAATGTCAAGGGGCATAAAGCATGTCCGATATGTGAAGTAGACGCACACTTCTATCAACTTAAGCATGGGAGAAAAACTGTCTACCTTGGTCATAGGAGGTTTTTTCCTCGGTTTCACCCCTATCGTAGGTTAAGAAAGAGTTTTAACGGTTTTCCAGAGAATGGAATGGCGCTAAAAGCAGTAACCGAAAAGGAAGTGTATCGCCGGATAGAGAATGTCAACGTCATCTTCAGTAAGAATAAGAGAAGTGCCAATGAGAAGAGCATATGGAAGAAGCAGTCAATTTTTTTATCTTCCATATGGGCGTACTCTTGATGTGAGGCACAGTATTGATGTAATGCATGTGGAGAAGAACGTTTGTGATAGCCTTGTCGGGACGCTGTTGCACATGTCGGGAAAGACTAAGGATGGAATTAGTGCGAGACTAGAACGGTTATATCTAAAAGTTAAGAAATGGTAGTAAAAGGGCGTACATGGAGCCAGCATCGTATACTCTATCAAAAGCTGAGAAAAAAAGTTTTTGTGAGTGTTTGCATACCATCAAGGTGCTACAAGGGTATTCTTCGAATGTGAAAAGGCTTGTTTCATTAGATGAGTTGAAGCTCATGGGATTGAAGTCCCATGACTCTCATGTATTGAAGCAGTAATTATTACCAATGGCTATTAGAGGCATTATGAAGGATGATGTTTGATCCACCACAACTAGGCTTTGTGTTTTTTAATGCCATATGTAGCAAAGAGATAGAGTTGAAAAGTTAGACGAATTGGAAAATGAAGGTTACATTATTCTATCCCAACTAGAGATGCATTTTCCCCCATCATTCTTTGATATAATGGTCCATCTGGTTGCTCATTTAGTAAGAGAAATAAGGCTATGCTGTCCGATTTACCTGAGATAGATGTACCCTTTTGAGCATATCATGAAGGTTTTAAAAGGTTATTCAAAAAATCCTTATCGATCTAAAACATCCATTGTGGAAAGATATGTAGTGGAAGAGTCTATATACTTTTGCAATGATTATCTATCTGGGGTGAGTGCACAATCACGGTATGAAGAAGGCACAAGCAAGGGAACACGAGGTTTAAAAGTGAAGATTATGCCTCGTGAAGAAGTGTACAAGCACATCTATATATCTTGAATAATATGGAAGAAATTCAACCTTATTTCGATGAACATAAATAGGTGTTAAAGAAGATGCATTCTAGCAAGAATGACATGTAGATAGTGAATGAACAGAATAAGACATTCACAGGATGGTTGAAAGAAAGGGTTTCTCGTGACATCGATGCTTCTGGGATGACCAAATGGTTAGCATGGAGGCCTACATTTAAGGTGGTCACCTGAAGCGGTTATGACATAAGTAAGTATTCATTCTACACAAAGGTTCAAGATGACAAAAGTACAGTGCAAAATAGTGGGGTGATGGTTGTAGCTGAAGCTATGCATTTTTTAAGTTCGAAAGACAAGAACCCTGTATTGGCATCTATAACTTACTATGGAGTTATTGAAGAAATTTGGGAGATGACCTACAACAAGTTCAAATTTCCTTTATTTAAATGTATATGGGCTAACAATAAAGCTGTTGTAGTCAACCAACAGTTTGGATTTACCTCAGTTGATCTTGCAAGAGTTGGTCATAGAGATGAGCCATTCATTCTAGCAAGTCAGGCCAGACAAGTGTTTTATGTCACAGACCCAGCAAATAAAGAATGTTAATTGTACTTCAAAGTAAAAAAACAAAAGGATGGTGATCCAACCTTTAACCTGGACGATACACCCCCTTTTACTATAAATCTTCCTAGACCACGTGAAGTGGAATTGTTGATGATGATCACTATGCTGTAAGACAAGATCACAGTGAAGGAATATGGGAAAATATATAAAGCAAGGAGTTAATTACGAAATTTCGATATATTATGTGTTATATGTGTTTACCTTAGTTTACTTTATTAATGCTGATTGCAATTTATTTATATCTGACATTGATTTCTTAATAGAAATATGGAGAATTCTGATGAGCCACACAGTGATGGACGCGTAGATGAAAACCCAATGGTGGTGCCAGATCCAACTGTGAAAAAGGTTAGGGGATGTAGAACTATGGCATCCTTGACTGCACGTCGTCACCAATGACAGGAGAAGCTGCATGTAGAATTCGATGCTGATATGAATCCTATCGGTGATGAGCAAGACTGATTTATCAGCTATTTAGGGTATTTGGCATGGAGCAGAGTTAGCATACTGTACCCTGGATGGCGGTCTGTTCCACAAGACACACAGGATATGATATGGCAAGAAATTTTGGTATGTAACTTTCAACACCACTTCATTTATGTTTTTATTTCAATTTGTTCAAATTTCATTAGACAATGTTGTACTTTGCAGCAAACCTATGATGTTCTTGACACTAAGGAACTCAAGAAGTACTAGATAGGGCTTGTTCGCATAAGGTGTAAAGACTTCAAGAATAAGGTGTCACGATATTATGTTTGGGGGTCAATGAAAGATGAAGATCCATATCAGAAATATCCATTTCTGTCCCCCGAAGACTGGAGGCCGTTTGTGGCATCACAGAAAGACCCACAATTTCAGGTAACATCTTTCAGTCATCTGCATTTTGTTGCTATCACTGACTCAGATTTCCCTCTTATGCCTTAATAGGAATTAAGTGAAGCCAACAAAGAAAAGGGTGCTGCAAATATCTATCCTCATTATTTGTCTCGTAGCGAATACAGAAAGCTTCAGTAAAAGATGATGGAGGAGGAGCAACAGAGATTACAAGAGGCATCCACCTCAGATCCCGCCGTTGTCGTCCAGGACCTTGCTCCTCCTCCACGTCATAAAAAATGGAAAGCAGCGAGGATGAAAGGTGGCAAGTACATAAATGAAGCGGTTGCTGAGGTGGTTTGAAGGATTGTAAGTGCTGACATATAATAATCACATGTGATTGTTTATCTTGGGTTTATTGGTACCTCACTTATGATGTATTATACGATGCAGGATGACCTTATATATCATATCAGCTAATTGAGCTTTATTTGTATTAGTTTCTACTTGAATTTCCAGAGTCTTAGAGTCAATTTTAGCCCATACATGATCCTTCTGTGATTAATTTGAGATTAGGAGTTGTTGATTTAGATTAGTACGATATTGAGTACACGGGCCATGAATAATGATGTTATTGAGCTTAAATTCCATCATGAGCAAATGATACTATGAAGTTGTGCTATTTCATTTCAGAAACTCTATGCAAAATGGTAAGGGAAGCAACTCTAGAGAAGTTCACCGCGGCACAATTCATATTCGCCGCGGCCAAAGTTTAAGCAAGCAGGCAATGAACACTTGGGAGAGGTTCGCCGCTGTGAAACCTAAAGTTAACCGCGGCGAATATCGCGTATCAATACCAGATTTTTACTCCAGGTGGAAATTAACCCAACCCAGCTTTAGAGATCCGAGCCAGAACAGTTTAAACACACCAATTAGGGTATTTTCGAAAGGAAGAGAGAAATAAGCTGAAGGGAGGAGGCAGAAACACACACCACACATTTTTTTCTCTCATCTCTACCCACATAAACCCTACCTACTCCATTTCCACCATCATGCAACCATCTATCATGCCTCAACAATCCACAAGGAGTTTGACTCCATCTTCCATGAGTAGCTGAGCATCTCCATCCTCTTGAAGATTATGTGAGCCAGAGTTCGAAGTGCCGAAAGGTGAGTATTTACTTTCAATCTGTATTTACATTATGGATTACTTGGATTCCGAGTTGGACTTTGTAATTTGGGTGTAAATGCTTGGTCTTGGTTGAGCCAAACTTGGATTATTATGTATTGAGTTGTTTTGTGATTGATAAAGTAAAATGGAGTTGATTTTGCTTATTCAATGAAATCTTGTTGTTCTCTTCTATAATCCTAGTTGTGCTTGGTTTTAGAGCCAACAATGTATGGAGTTGATTTTGTCACTTTACGATTTCTGTACACATACTAAGTAGTCTTTAGGGATTTCATGAAATAGAGTTCATTTCATGAGGTTTTGACCCAGCGAGTTGTTAGGGGTTTTTAATTATGAAACTTAGTGCGGAAGTCGATACTTTCCCTAATCTTTTGCGAACCATGATGGCGAAATTCATTTTCAAGAGGAATATACTATCACACTCCCTTTTCAAATCCAAATCTGTCTTTACTTTTCTTTAGCTTAGAAAATACCAAAAACAAGTTTTATTTTGTAATTACCTTAGATATATAGAATAACTTAACTTGAAAACCAACTGCATTTTCATCACAAACATAATCACAAGCTAAGGACTATCGGTACACATTGCTAGCTTCTGGAGAGAACGACCCTAGGGTTGTCACTATACAATCCTTGGAAATCAAAATTAGTATTCTTGATCCATTTTTAAGGCTAACCAGTGACCTAAGATTACAATTTGTGGCTTAGTTGGATTAGCAGCCAAGGGACTTTCACTCAAAGTGGGAGGATGGATATCTTAGCGATGGCGATTGGAAAGCCAGATAATCCAGGCCAAGTTTGAGGGGAGTCAAGGGGAACAGATCTAGGAAAATATTTTAGCCGACCATCTCAACAGTCTACTGAAGCTCAGATTCAATCTAAAGTAGCTGAGATGCAACAATCACTCCGAGCTGAATTTAACGCTCAACACCAGATACAAAACCAGATGATGAAAAATATGCATGAGGAGATGAGAGCTGAGATGATGGCTAAGTTGGGAGCTGAGATGAGAGATGAGTTCATAGCTCTTCTAAAATCGGGGAAGCTGATTGATAAACTGAAGAATATCGATTCCCCTATATTTCCTAGTAGTAAAGATAGCAATAATCTGCTTGAGATAGTAGTACTGGGTGACCCTTCTCCTAATTCCCCCGTAGAAGAAGTTAGAGAGGATTGTACTTTCTGCCTGGATGAGCCAATACGTGCCATTGCCCATGCTTATTTCTACAAGCAAGCTACTACACACCATTCTATACCAATTCCAGATAGCATGTCTCGCGTATCGATGACACGTATTGAAGATGGTGAGGAAGCCTCTGATGTCCCAATCTCTGATCGAGAGGTGCTCCATTTAGGCCAATCCAAGGGTCGCTTCATTCTTTAGCTGAAAAATCTCATTTCTACACCTACAACACCTCATGAGGTAGTAGCCACCTTATGATCTAACTTAATTTTTTTCGACATTATATTTATAATCTGTATTCTCTACTTTAGTAGGACCTAGAAGAAACTGCAAAATTCTCATCCTTGTCACGGCTGCGGCAGCTACGAGAAAAATTTACACCCGTGACCATACAGATGGTTGATCGGATTGTTGGTCGTGGTCTAACGTATGAATTCGTTATCGACAAGGATGATATGAAACAATTCCCATCACTGGAGGACCTCGATATAGCATGGCTTCAGTTTGCAATCTTGTAAGTTTTTTACATTCCTATCTTCATTTGATGATATCGACTTTTAATCCAAATCTGTGTTACCTATATTAACTATTTCCTTTATTATTTAACTCTTTAATAGGACCTTTATTATGTATGGATTTTTATGTCCTGCCAATACAACAAAGAGTTTTAATTCTCTAGAACATAGGGTGCATTACACTGGGAGCACAATAAGAGCAGATGTTAATCCAAAGATGTGTTACCTAGCGCCAATAATTGAAAGGTATGGAATTATAGTTACCCCTTTAACACATTTAACTTAATTGGTAATAATTAACTCATTTTGCTAACTTTATCTTCATTTATATGTGTTGTCGTTGTAATATCCACCCTGCTATGTAAACCAACATAGAAGCCAAATCGATAGTTAGAAGATAAGACAAGGCCTAGGAATAAAAGTACAAAAAGAAGAGATGTCAGTAGACCAAAGAGACCCTAGTCAAATTAGTCCTAAGGCTCTAAAATTACTAAGAAAGTAAGCCAGGGACGTATATGTCATTAAGTATAAAGACCAAGGGCAATATGGACATTGGATAAAAAGGGCCAAACCAGTAGTCAAAAGTCAAGTTAGAGGCCACGGATAGAAAGTACAGAAAAAGTTGATGCTGTTGGGCCGGAAGTCGCAGGATCATATTCGGCCTGGTGGATGGAAGTCGGTAAGAACTTTAAAGTTAAGCGTGCTCGTCCTGGAGAAATTTTAGGATGGTTGACCTCCTGGGAAGTTACCCCAGGAATCAGAACCAAAAGATCAAGGGCCAAAAGGTCAAGGGCAAATGGGAATTTAAGAAAAGTTAGACTGTAAAAGGGCTTTTTGTCATTAAGAGAAACTGTAAGGGCATTTTGGTCATTTGACAAAGTCAAAAGTCAAACAGTTGACCAAAAATCATAAAAATTCACAGATGCCCAAAAGATAGAGCAGAACTCACTGATTACCAGAAATTCAACCGATTGTTGAAATTCAGCCTGGACAAGAAATTATGGAATTTTAAAGATTTAAGGTTGAAAATATTTATTTAAGGAATCAGAAGTTCCCTAAGATCAAAAAACAGAATCTATAAAAATTCAGTGGAATTTATAGTATTTTACAAAATTATTGCCCAAAGTACGATTAAGGCGATTTTCCCGAAAATGAGGAAAAAGGCCCGAAAATCCCCAAAAATATAATTTATTACAAAAATTAATTTGGAACAATTTAGAAAGTATTTTGGGGAAAGATGAGGGTCTAGAGCATCAATGAAAAATGTAGAAAATTCCAAGGCCCTAAAAATGATTTATTCTAAAATTGTTCGTTTTCAGAAGTTTTCGACAGGATAAAATAATCCTGTTAATTTTGGATGGATTAAGGGATAATTTGAGGATGATAATTTGAATATATTTAATAGGGAATTATGTAGATTAAATGAGGAAGAAAACATCTCCAGAAAAAGTAGAAAAAGATTTACCGGAATAAAGTTATGTTTACCGGTAAAAAGTGGAATCGGTAGAAATAACCGAATGGAATTCAGTTTGGTTAATGTAACCAAACCATAACTGGATTTTTCCAGCCCCATCATGAAACTTTTTATTTGCAAATAAGAGCCAAGCATATGTCACATATGTGACTAATCACGGACCCTTGGATTTTACTTAACAAGTAAGGTTAAATCTCAACCATCCATCTTAATTTAAGTAAATTTTATAAATAGCCTTTCCCTCCATTCTTCCACCACTTTTGATGACCTATGGACAGAAAAATGGAGGGAGAAGAGATGCCATTTCAGCCATGGAGAAGAAGAGAAAAGCTTGTGAAATCTCAGGGTAAGAGGAGCTACTACCTAAAGCTATACATGAAATTCTTCCTCTCAACTTCTTCTACCTTTCTATCGGTTTAGATTTTTGATTTTAGCTCTATTTTGGTGGCTGGAAAGTTACGATTCATGAGAGTAAAAATGAGAAAGAGATGGATTTAGAGGGAATAAATGGTTGCAAAACACTCCTTGCATGATAAGGAGAAGATTGATATATATATATACATATATATATATTGTGATTGTTTGAGATTGTTTTTGTGATTTTGAATTTTGGGAAATCATGAAGTTTTAGGGGAGGTGCTGCCCAACTTTCCATTTGACATAGAAGAGTTAAAATCAAGTTATATCATGCTTGAATATGAATTTGGAAACAAGAATCAAGTGTAATAAGTGATGAAAGTTGAAAATTCCATTTAAGGAATTTGTGTGCATATCTCGGCCATAACAGGTTCAGGGGGAAGGAAGTTTCTTTTGATGATTCCAATGAGTCCAAAATGAGTTTTTGTGTAGGGAAAAGTGAGCCCAAGTTTTGGGAAGCATTAGAAAATCATAGAGACAGGTTTGGGGATTTAAGGTTCTTAAAGTTCAAGAGATAGTATCAATGAGTTTTACAATGATATTTGTCTTGGTAATGACTTGTAATTGATGGCCATAATGTTGACAATTGTATAGGCTAAAGTTTGATGCAAGAGAGTGATCCCCAAAGCAAACAAGAGAGCATTCAAATTAAGGGGAAATTAAAGACACAAGGTAGCAAGACCTTCTAACTGTAAGTATAATTGCTTTGAAAATGTGTATGAATTATGCATGAATTGTATTGAAAATTTGTGATGACTGAAAGTGTGAATATGTGCTTTTGTATGCTATGGCCATATACATTTCATTGTTACATGTTGCACTTTTATGAATTCACACTTATATGGAAAGTTGTTATGCAATTTTATAATGTGTTAGAAAGTTTTGCTACTGGGATTTCCAAAAAGCTCACCCTCCCCCATTAACCATTTTTAGGTGGAAGCATACTCAAGGGTAAGGAGAAAGTGATTGATCTTTGAAGCCAAGTTTGATGTGGATTAATGTGGATTATGTTGTAAACTTTGCGTTGTTATGTTTTGTAATTGTAGTATGGCATATAACGTAACTTGTGATGAACTGATGACAACTAAGTATGCTCTAAGAATACTTAATTACATAGGTTAATAGGATTAAGAAAGGTTTAGAAACCAGCATAATGGTTCATGAAGTTAAGAAAATCTGAAATTTGACCAAGTGCTGGAAGTAAATTTGGTCAAACCCTATACTTTGACCTATTGTAAAACTGGGCAAATGAACTCCAAATCAAATGCAATTTTCTAGAAAAATATTTCATATTGCCAGCTTTAAAACAAGCCAAAGTCCACTAAATTTAGAGTTTTGTATAAAAGTTATGAAGTTCCAAAGTTTGAAGAAAATCACTGAAAAAACCTGGGAAAATAGAAAAATAACCAAATGAACAGTGCTTTTTCACGAATTAAACTGTACCATTTGGGAAATTAAATAACTCAGAGTATTTTTCCCTTATAAAGGAACTTACAAGCTTAAAATAGAAATTGGAATCACTCAATTTCAATTTTTTTAGAATTAGTTATGAATTTTCAAATTTGACGCAAAAACTGTGAATAGTAACTTTCTTAAAAATGAAAGTTCTCAATTTGGTCCCTTTTGACAATGTAAGATATTTGAGGACATTAATTGGTTCCAAATCATTATAATGGAAGCTAAGAGGGATAAATAAGAAGTGTTACAGTTGTAGTTATCATTGGAGTCTTTATGTTATCTGCCCCCTCGTAAATACTGTGTATTGGTTTGATCCATTGTCTAGCAGAAAGGAAGTGGGCAAGCAAAAATACACCTTTCATACGTAAGTTTTTCCATTTGAAAATTATTGCTTTTAACGATGTTTAAATATTTTTTTTTCATATGTAACTATTGTCAATTCAATTGCAGCGCACTCAAGACATACCGAATTATGGGCGGTAAACGTGAAGGTAGAAATAAAACCACAAAGTAGTCTTATCCAAAAGTAAGTACTTTGAATTTAAGTTCTTTCATTGAAAGTTGTTTTTTCCCTTTATACATTTTAACAATATGTTTTTAATTTTTAGTACCCTCGACAATCAGCCAATACTGAGTGTGGGTATTATGTCATCAGTTACATGTATAGTATCATTCAGAGTGTATTGACTAGAGAATTAGAAGAGGTAATACGTAATCTATCAAATATTGATGAGTTAATCGTTTAGTTTGATGAATTTTAATTGTTCTAATAATTGTTTTTAAATTTGTAGATTTTTTATAATGACGGTACTTACTCGGCTGGTGACATTGATTTCATCAGAGATTTGTTGGCTAAACGTCTCCTTAACTTGTAAATAATCCTTATTTCTTCAAGGTGAATGTATAGTTTCATGTCGAATTTTATAGGATTAATTAGATTGATGAATTGTATTTCACTGCAACAAATGTACAACGATATTTACTCAGTAAATGAGATAATGACTTTTGTGTTTCGCTGCCATAAGGACTTGGCTTAGGTACGTAGATATTTACGTCTAACTCTTGATGAATTTTGTGTTTCTCCGCCACAATGACTTTTGCTTATAACCCTGATATATGTTTATTATGAGGACTTGATTTGGTGTATAAAATGGAACTGTAAACTGAATCAGGTGGGGTTACTACTACAAAAGATACCTTTTACGCCCTATTTTTCAACCAATAGGCGCCCTTTCTTGGGGGTGTATATGTGAGGGGAGTAGAAAGTAAGAGCTTACGGCGCCCTTTTTGTTGGGGGGCGCCGTAGGTGTGAGATACGGCGCCCTACATTGTAATATAGGGCGCCATATGTGCAACATACGGCGCCCTATATTACAATGTAGGGCGTCGTAGAATGACCTACGGCGCCCTTTTTTTAAATGTAGGGTGTTGTATGTTATCTACGGCGCCCTACATTTCAATGTAGGGCACCGTAGCTTACACCTACGGCGCCCATTCCATTATCTAGGGCGCCCTATATACTATTTTTTTGAAAAAATTTCAATTTTATCAACCCACCTGATTCAGCTTACAATTACATTTTATACACCAAATCAAGTCCAGACAGAATAAACAAATATCAGGGTTCTAATCAAAAGTCGTTGTGGCGGAGAAATACAAATTAAAATTTCTCAAGAGTTAGATGTATATATATTTCTTCAAAAGCCAAGTCCTTATTGCCGCGTAACACAAAAGTCACCATTGTCATTTGCTAAGCAAATATATCATTGTACATTTGTTGCAGATTAACACAATTCATCAATCTAATTAACCCTATACAAGTCGAATCGACATGAATGGTTGAAACTATATATAATACCTTGAAGAAACAAATCAATAAAACGTTTGGCCATCAGATCCCGTATCAAATCAGTGTCACCAGCCATGTAAGCATCATCATTATAAAAAATCTACAAATTTAAAAACAATTATTAAAACAAATCCAAATTCATCAAACTAAACGATTAACTCATCAATATTTGATAAATTACGTAATACCTCTTCTAGATCTCTAGTCAATCCGCTCTGAATGATACTATACATGCAATTGACGACATAATACCCGCACTCAGTATTGCCTAATTGTCGAGGGCACTAAAGATAAAAAATTGTCAAAAAGTATAAAGGGATAAAACGACATTCAATGAAAGAACTTAAAGTCAAAGTACTTACTTTTGGATAACACCACTGTGTATTTTTATTTATACCTTCATGTTTACCTCCCATTACTCGATATGTCTTGAGTGCGCTGCGATTGAATTGACAGTAGTTACGTATGAAAAAACATTTCTAAACACTGTTAAAAGAAATAATTTAGAAATACAAAATCTTACATATCAAAAACTTATTTTTGCTCTTTCCCTGCCTTTCTTCCAGGCAACGGATCGAACCAATACACAATATTCACGACGGGGCAGACAACACAGAGACTCCAATGATGACTACAACAACACATATACATGAAAATGAAGTTAGCAAAACAAGTTAATTATTACGAATTATGCTAAATGTGTTAAAGGGATTCATATAATTTCATACCTTTCAATTATTGGCGCTAGGTAACACATCTTTGGATTAACGTCTGCTCGTATTGTGGTCCAACGTAATGCACCCGATGTTCTACAGAATTGTAACTCTTCGTTGTATTCACAGGACATAAAAATCAATACAAATCATCTTTAGAAAAGTTGACGCAAATACTGTGCAAGGTCCTATTAAAGAGTTCAATAACAAAGGAAATATTAAATTACATAAAACCTAAATAAATGGCATCATCAATTGAAGATGGGAATATACAAAACTTACAAGATTGCAGATTGAATCCATGATATATCGAGGTCATCCAGAGATAGGAAGTGTTTCACATCATCCTTGTCGATACTGAATTCATACGTTACACTACGACCAACAATTCCATCAACCATCTGTATGGTCACGGATGTAAATTTTTTTCGTAGCTGCCGCAGCCGTGACAAGGATGGGAATTTTGCATCTTCTTCCGGGTCCTAGTAAAGTAGAGAATACAGATTATAAATATAATGCCGGAAAAAAATTAAGTAAGATCATAAGGTGGTTACTACCTTGTGAGGTGTTGTAGGTGTAGAAATGAGATTTTTCGGCCAAAGAATGAAGCAACCCTTGGATTGGCCTAAATGGAGCACCTCTCAATCAGGGACTGGGACATCGGAGCATCTTCAATACCTGTCACCGATACGCGAGACAAGCTATCCGGAATTGGCAAAGAATGGTGCGTAGTAGCTTGCCTGTAGAAATAAGCATGGGCAACGGCACGTATTGGCTTATCCAGGTAGAGAGTACAATCCTCTCTAACTTCTTCTGCCGAGGGATCAGGGGGAGGGTCACCCAGTGCTAATGTATCAAGCGGATGATTGCTATCTTTGCTACTGGGAAATACAGGGGAATCGATATTCTTCAGTTCCTCAATCAGCTTCCCCGATTTCAGAAGAGCTGCGAACTCAGCTCTCATCTCAGCTCTTACCTGAGCTCTTATCTCAGCTCCAAACTGAGCCATCATCTCAGATCTTATCTGCTCACGCATATTATTTATCATCTGGTTTTGCGTCTGGCGTTCAGCGTCAAACTTAGCTTGAAGTGATTGCTCCATCTTAGCTACTCTAGATTGAAACTGAGCTTCAGTAGACTGTTGAGATGGTCGTCCAAAATATTTTCCTAGACCCGTTCCCCTCGACTCCCCTCGAACTTGGCCTGGGTAATCCGGCCTTCCAATCGCCGTCGCTAAGATGTCCATCCTCCCACTTTGAGTGAAAGTTCCCTGGCTGCTCTGCTGTGTAAGGTCATCCTGTATCTTATAATACGTCATAAGTGACGTACTAGTAAACTAAGACAAACAATCACATGTGATTATTATATGTTAACACTTACAATCCTTCCAGCCACCTCAGCAATTGCTTCATTGATGTACTTCCCACCTTTCATCCTCACTGCTTTCCATTTTTTGTGACGTGAAGGAGGAGCAGAGGCCTGGACGGCAATGGTGGGATCTAAGGCGGATGCCTCCTCTAATCTTTGTTGCTCCTCCTCCATCATCTTTTGCTGAAGCTTTCTATATCCGCCATGAGATAAATAATGCGGATATATGTTTGCAGCACCCTTTTGTTTGTTGGCTTCACTTAATTCCTATTAAGGCATAAGAGGAAAATTTTAGACAATGATAGCAACAAAATGTAGATGACTGAAGGATGTTACCTAAAATTGTGGGTCTTGCCGTGACGCCACAAACAGCCTCCAGTCTTTGGGGGCCAGAAAAGGATATTTCTGACATGGGCCTTCATTTTTCTTTGACCCCCGAATATAATATCACGACAGCTTGTTCTTGAAGTCTTTGCAGCGTATGCGAACAAGCCCCATCCAGTGTTTCTTCATTTCTTTAGTATCTGGAACGTCATATGTTTGCTGCAAAGTACAACATATAATGACATTTGAACCAATTGAAATGAAGACAGAAATGAAGTATTGTTGAAAGTTACATGCCAAAATTTCTTGCCATATCATATCTCGTGTTTCTTGAGGAACAAACCGCCATCCAGGGTACAATATGTTAACTCTGCTCCATGCCAAATACCCTAAATAGCTGATAAATCGATCTTGCTCATCACCGGTGGAATTCATATCGGCATTGAATTCTACATGCAGCTTCTCCTTTTGTTGGCGATGACGTGCAGTCAAGGAGGCCATGGTTGTACATCCCCTAAACTTTCTCATGGTAGTCGAATCTGGCACCACCATTGGGTTTTCATCTACGTGTCCATCACTATGTAACTCATCAGAACTCGCCATTTTTCTGTTAAGAAATCAATGTCAGACATAAATAAATTTCAATTAGCATGAATAAAGTAATATAGGGTAAACACATATAACACACAATATATCAAAATTTCGTAATGAACTCCTTACTTTATGTATTTTCCCATATTCCCTCACAGTGATCTTGTCTTACAGCATAGTGATCATCATCAACCAATTCCGCTT
>JANTPZ010136605.1:0-23320 GCA_025593235.1 Vachellia pachyceras
CATATCTAGCACATGAAAGATGATTTGCAAAAACCTAACTGCTTCCACCACACATTAAATGATTACACTGTTCACCAAGATAAACAATGCACAATAAGAGAAATCATAAAAATATAGACGCCAGCTTTATATATGAATAAAACAGCCCCTAATGACCAAAAAAACCATCTTCTAAAATTGTAAAACAAAAAATAAACTGCAACATCAATCATTAACTGTTTATAATATTTCATCCCAAGATTGGCTCACATTTGAGTTAGTATCCACTTTCACATCAGTTGTGATGTTCTTATTCTTCAGCTGAGTGTTAACATCTGCCAAAAATGCCTCGCCCTTTCTCGTTCCAGTTGAAGTAATTGCCTGGAAGTAGAAATCAAACTATCAGCACACTTGAAATTTAGCAGGCTAAATGATGAGCCCTGAATTCAGGGCTTCGAGATTATATTCAAAGAGCTTCGAGAATCATTTCGAAATACATGAGAAATATTGCAAGCAATTAATGAATCAGCGACTCTTCATAGTCAATCATCGAAAAATAAATCTTAATCCAATAACAAATATCACAGAAAAGCAATCAGCAAGCTGCCAGGTGCAACAAATACAATGCCTCACACAGATAAAACAAAATTACACTCCAAACCTTATTTCTATGCTATTTAACTTTATCCCTTTTCTTGCAATAAAAACTGACAGCGACGGAAGTAAGAGACAAAAGTACGTCAATTAAAAAAACAATAGAATAAAGATTTTCATCTCACGATTCCAGAAGCAGTGTAAGTTGTGAGAGTGAACTTGTGGTCGCTCTGGTAATCCTTGTACAGAAGATCTGAATTAAAAAATTTTACAATATCAACGAAGGCAATAAATGTCGAAAATATTGGAAAATAAAATAAATCTAAGCAGCTAAATGATGAAAATAAAACCGATGAAGGTAGAGAATCGGTGACCTCGAGCTTTCTTGCCGATATCGGAATAGAAACCTGGACCTTTCACCATGATTTTTCTGAGAGAGAGAAACGTGAAGGTTTGTGAGACTTGAGAAGAGGCGAGGTTGAAGGAAAATCTGCGGAAAGAAATGGTTCGCAGGGAAGAGCAGGAGAAACCAAGTATTTGAGTGTTCAACGAGATTGAGGCCGTTAGATATTGACTTGTACAGAAAGGTGGAATAGGAGCCTTTGATCTGCAACATGATAAATTTGGGGTTGGATGGTAGAGCCAGCAGTGTGGCCTTGAGAATCGGGACAGTAATGTCGTGGCATATTCGCTCCTTCCAATTCTTTTATAAGAATTTCTTTATTATTTTAACAATAAATAAATAAAGGAGAAAAGTACAATTAAATACCCCTAAAATATTGATGCTTCCAACTCGAAATGCATTTAATCGATTAAACCGGTGTTAACTCATTCAAACCAAATACAAGTAATAAAACAAATCCTTAATCCTCTATTTTCTACTCAAACAAATTTACTTGTGAAGAAATAAGATAAAATTAATTCATTTTCTATCATTCATATTTAATTTTTCAAAAATTTAAAATATGAGTAAAATAAAATAATATTCTAAATTCCACCCATTAATTTTTATAAAATAAAATATAATGTATTAAATTATATTATTTTAATATCGTTGGTCTAATTTTGGTTTAACAATGATATAATCTATCAATATTTAAATCACCGTCTCACCCAGTTCAATTTATATTCCAGTTTTTTGAATCCTATAACAAATGATAAGAAAAGTTTATCGATTGACAAATTGTTTGTGTTATGATCTAACAAGTTTACGTAGAGACCTCCGCTAACTTATCACTAAGTTTTTCTTGCCATTTGTTATACAAAAGAGGTTATACACTAATAGTTATTCTAATCATTTCATATATCTCCAAGTTTGGTAATTATCTTATATATATATATATATTGCATTATAGTTTTAAGAAGCTTTTATGGCTCAACGGTTGTGTATATTTTTCGAACCAAAAAGGTAGAACCAAATCTCACCTTAATCAACCTTTGTCAAAGATTCCTATTCTAGTTGTTGCTAAAGTTCCAATCACCGTGTGATTGATAGATGTGGGAGTATTTTTATTTAAAAGAGGGAATCAATTCATGAAATTATGAAATTTCAAATGAGTAACTTGAAACTTGTTTGACATTTTGTATATTTTGGTTATACATAAGTACATTCAATATTTTGTGGTATTTAATATGAGTGAAATCACCCATTTTCAAACCACACCATTTGTTTTGCACCATTTTTAAACATGCTTGTGTTTTTGCACTATTTTCTTCCTCCAAAACAGTGTAAAGGCAAGCATGGCGGGATGTGGGATTTGGTAAGAGGGGCTCCTACTTGCTACCCTGCTGTTAACTGGCAGGCTTTCTTTTCGTGTGGAAAGCAGGCGTCACCCCATGCACGAGAGAAACTGAGAAAGAGGGGCTGCCTTCATGAAGTTCAATTTTGTTTTGTTTCTTTCCAAGTATAGAAACTATTTTGCTCTTTGATTTGATTCTATTCCCTAAGCCACTTCGCCGTCGGCTTCATACTTGCAGCGAAGTGTCGTCCGTCTTTCGTCCCAGCCGTCGGTGCCACGTTGCTTAAACTCTCTCCGCAAGGCATCATTCCCACTTTCACAAGCAGATGCGGTGGAGCGCTTCACAGTCTACACTCTTGAGTTGCCTCCGTGCGTTGCGCCGGCAACCTCGGCAAACAAAAGGGAGAAGGGTAGAAACGGGGTGGTTTCACTTTGCAGTTTGACTGCCCAGACGACGTCTAAATCAATGTCGGCACCGCCGAAAGGTGTTCCTTACTTTCCTTTTCCCTCCTCCTCCTCTTCTTGTTCGCCCCCCGCCCCACCCGGGGGCCCCCGGTTTTCCTTTAGTATACTCTGTTTGCATCAAAATTTGTTGGTATTATGTGCAAATGTCTGAAATTCACATGATGTTTATCATCCTCCCTTACTGCTCTGAATCACACGCTAAAAGCTGAACTTGATGACAATAGCTTGGAAGATATTGAGCTCCCCGAGATTAAAATTTCATCTTTAGCTTTTCTCGTCATATGATCATTGTGCAATCACGACTTGTGTAACCCTTCGAATATTTATGTCTGCTTCTTGCATTAGTTAAATCTATAGTTTTTCTTTATGATACCCGAGTCTTCTTCGTGGAAACCAATTACTAAAAGGATTTCAGTCACATAAGTAAACACTTTGGAAGGTTCATGCTTTCTTATAAGACTATGTCAGTAATGTGATGGCAGTTTATTTTGAAGTGAATGAATCTTAGAGCAAGATGTGGTTAGCCGGACAAACTAAATTGCATAGCCATCAGCAATTACCACTAAGTTTTGAAGCCTCATTAGTTAAGAATTTCTAGATTTACATGTTTTCCTGACTTCTGATTGACAGTTTCGCACAGTTTCTCAACAATGGCTAAAGTATCACATGGACCTGCCCCTGGAAATGATTATCTGTCATTTCTTCTGCCTTTTTTTTTAATTCTTAGATCTGTGCGTAGAATGTTCACAAACTTAACTTTTTTTTTACAATGCACTTTTCACCCATTTAATTTTTGATCTTGTGCATATCCAAACACTTGGAGAGCCACGGGGACTTCCACAAGTGACATTTACTTGGAAAATTGTTATTTTCCATTTTCACTCGGAAAAATTAATGTTCCGCTCAATTCTTGAATTTTGATTTTTTTAATTTACTGCTTAACTCTGTGCAATATTGTTATAGATTCCGATGTAACTTAAAATTGCAAATTTGTAACCCTTTGGTGAAATTTCAATGGTCAAATGATTTTTTCCTCTCTATTCCTCCCTTCCAATTCCTCTTTCTTTAAATCAGTAGGCACCTCACTGTTCATTGAATAAATTCTATTTCTTGTTGGAGAATCATGTGTGCGCATATCGTCAATGCTTTTTTAAGAATCATGGAGACTTATACTGGGGATACTTGTGTCCAAAAATCATATGTTTTCATTTGAATGATCTAATGTTCTGCTTGACTCTTAATTTTATTTCTATTAATTTATTGCATCACATCGTGCAAGATTTACGCATACCATCTTATTTCAAGATTACTACTCTTTGGTGAAGATTCTAACTGTTGAATTATATTTTACTCTTTACTCCTCCCTTTAACTACTTTTTTGTTTGAACCTGTAGGTCCATATCATTGTTGGTTGAATAGGTTTGACAAAAATAAACAACTTTCTGTGGAAGACAGAACATTCATGGTTCTTTCTGCAAGGACCTTTGACCATGCAATTTTGTTTGAAAACATAAAGAAAATTAAGAAAAGGTGACGATGGCTTTGTATTAATTCCCCTTCCCCTCGTCTTTCAATAATAAGTTTTCTTTTCACCTTATGATTACAAAATAACTTTTGATGGCAGGTTCCCTCATCTCTTTATCATGGGCTTATTCTTAATTCATTCTTCAGCAGATACAATGCGCCTTATCTGATTATTGATGGCTGAAAACATCAGTTTCCTGATATTATTGTCAAAGAAGATATTTCCTGAGGTAATGCGAAATCCTTGGTCCAATTCTTCAATAATATCAACACTTGTCTGTGGTATAACTCTTATCACTATCAACCCTTGTTGCATGCAAGGATTAAGTTACTTGTCAAGGTTGAGAATGTGATGGTCCCCGATCCAAGTGTTAAGTCAGTCCAAAAGCCTTACTACATGAGAGGGAAGGTAAGGTAATATTTTGCTTGATACAATCCGATTACATTTAATGGGTAATTAATCAGAATAATTATTCTGATTGATTACATAATCAGGCCAAGATTTTAGGGAACAAAACAATGGACTATAATCATATCAATGGTCATATTCCTTGATTTCTTCCTTGAAATCTTCTGCCTTAATGACTTTGGTTTCTTGTTAGGATCAAGCGCTTACCACTAGGCCAAAAGCTATAGCTGTTAGTCAGGGTGCAACTCTATTTCCTTAACCCACAGTAGAGCAGACGCCCAAGCGCCATGGTTCGACTATGACTTGGCCCCTCTGACCTCCGTCATGGGACAATTGATGCCACACCTTGGCCAACAATCTCCCCCTCAGCAATTGTCCTGCTGGGAATCGAACCCATAACCTGGCTCTGATACCAATTGTTAGGATCAAGCGCTTACCACTAGGCCAAAAGCTATAGCTATTAGTCAGGGTGCAACTCTATTTCCTTAACCCACAGTAGAGCAGACGCCCAAGCGCCATGGTTCGACTATGACTTGGCCCCTCTGACCTCCACCATGGGACAATTGATGCCACACCTTGGCCAACATTTCTAACATAAGGATAGAACAAGGGACAAAGAAGCAATTGACTCTGACAATACTGGAAGTTGTGGGAGAGTAGGAAGAGAGTGTGATGGCAAGGGGTTTGTTAACAACCTAAATAGTGAAGAGGAGGTGCAAAGAATCATTTGGAGTAATTTCCTGGAAAGAGGCTTCCTAAAGCTGGAGAATCATCCATCTTTACCTTCTATTATGTTTTTCTCTAAGTGTTTTGCATGATATGTTTGACAATGGCTTCGTTTGGAAACCCGTTGGGAAAACGGACACAGATTCCGAGGTACTTTATGTGAGAGGAATTTTGTCTCGGCTTGTGTGAGAATGGGTTTGGGGAGCCAAAACGGGCTCCCCAACATGTTTCCAAACGCAGCTAATATAAATCAAAAGTGTTTGGCTTTTATATACCTACTAACAGTGAAGTGTAGCCTATGTTCTCGTGTTCTGCTTTGCAGCTGATCCATGCTGTTATGTTATTTTAGGTTTCTTCAAAATAGTTGTTCAATAACATGCTGGTCACCATTGGAAATATTTGCTTCCTTCTAGTTATTCCTCACTGGTTTCAGGTAGAGGATGCGTATTGTTGCAACCACTCGGTTCTACCATTTTTTGTTTAATTATTCATGGCTGTAAACTGACCTAAACTGATCATTGTGGGGATTGTTGCACTGATATTATGAAGGTTAGCTGAGCAATTGACGATTTGCTTCAAAATTTTATTGACAGTTGAGTACGTCACATATAGGAAGTAGAATGGCTTGAGTCTATGGTTTGGTTCAATTACATGAAAAGGGATTCAATGTAATCTTGATACATTCTGCTGATTACAATGTTTGGTTGATATAGTAATGTAATTGAAAGTAATCATGATTTCAACATATTACAATAAATGATGTAATCTCCATTATATAGCTTTGAGTATATAATCTAGATTATTGTTTGTATAAATTAACATGAGGATACTTGTACCTTTCATAAATCAATATTTAGAGATTTATATTTTTCATTTTTAGTCTTAAAAGACCTAAAAAGTTTATTTGACATTTTTTTTAATTTTATAGATAAAATATACATTTTATTTCATGATTCTTTGATAATGTAGCAAACAAATGCTCTGTAATCATCATTCTATTCTATTACATTACCACCCATTACATTCTATTACATTCCTATGAACTCCATGAACCAAACGGGCTGTAAGATACTCGAAATCTAACATAACGACACCATGTCTTTAGAATATATTATATATAATATGATCAGAATGTTTCAAATAAGAAGAGAGAGAATAAATAAAACATAATTTATTCAATGAAAAATAGAACTTTTTGATTTAGGGAGTGCCAATCACATGCTTGGTGTGTTTAACAGTTCTGTCTTCTTCTGTACAGTTTTCTATAGGATATACAATTTTAGATCATAGCTAATGCAAACTGCCTCTACAGGATCTGGGGTTAGTCATAGTAGTTGTAAAATTTGCTTAGATGGTGTTTGAAATGTTAATAGTTTTGGTGGGAGAGTAATTCTTGGACTTTTACAGTTGGTACTTTGTCTTTGGAGCTATGTGGGGAAGAATTTATCTCTTCATTGCACTGTCCTACTCGTATTCTTTTTTTCTTCAAGGGAGTTGCTACCTCAGATTCATGAAGAGATAGGACTGCTATGCTATAATTTTGCTTAAAGATTTTTTCACTGTCTTTATTTTTGAGGTTCCTTTTGTAGTTGTCTTATTCTTTTTTGGATTCTAATCTCTTGTTAGCGAAATTTCTTGTTCTTTGAAGACATTGTTGCAAATTTCATTGTATTGTAAATTTTTGCAATTACTGCGGTTATTGCTATTCATATTAACGAATGATTATGCTAAATAGAGTTTCAAGTCAACCATATTATGTATCTCATATGTCATTAATTGCTTTATTTAAATGATATTTCCTTGTGGACTAACACATGTACAATATTGTTGTCTAGAGGAACTTAATTAAAGTTATTTTCTTTTCTATTCATAGATCGAGAGGGGTGCTTTCTACTTTATTTAAAAATTTCAAGAGCCCAGTAGTTTATCATGAGAAAGACGTGGATCTTGAAATACTCTACCAAGGTGATGATATATTTTCCCATGCATAATGTTATGTACAATACGTTAAGACACTTGTATGCTTGTTTTCCATGTATATGCATATGCTTGGTCAATGAAGAAATGCAGCATGCTTGTATGATTTAATTCCTGATGTGGGTATTTTGAACAGCAATTCAGAAGTTGCATGTGCTGCCTGCTGGGAATTCTAAGCCACACAATCAATTGAGATTCACTTCTTGGAAGCAAGATGGAATCACAGAGGAGCATTGGATGTGTTCTTCTCTTCAGAATTTACTTCTCTGTTAGCCAGGTAATATAAACATTAATCCCTTGATTCAATTATTCCTGTGTTGTTTGACCTCAACGCTTTCAAGTACTTGTAGAATGTGATGATCTGGGAGATTCTTCTCTTTTGTAATTTTCTTTTGAAATCATGCTTTTGGAGTAGACTTCGTTGGGTAAGAATTCTCATTTTCTGTGATTTGGAAAATTGGCAGCCAGTGGAGTAAACTACCTCTTGCAGCCTTTTTCCTTTTTCTTTTATTTTCTCTCTCTATGTTTCTTAATTTTGGCAAACTTTTTTGCAGCGTGTTTGAAATTAGACCGAAGTATAATGGAACAGAACCAAAACTCAACAGTAAATAATATCAACAAATACTTGAACTCGGAAGGGCTTCATAATCCCTTTGTGAATCTGTCAGAGTAAACTCAACTTGAATGAACCAACCCACAAGAGAGACAGCTTCACAAATTTGTAGATGTAGTGCCTGTTACTCAGATCTGAATTTGTGTCAGCTCAATCAAAGGAAAATAATCAACAATCAGCAACAATAAAATTGAATTAAAATCCACATAATTATGGATGTACAAAAGAGGTGATGGAAAAAAGTATTTACAGCTAGATAATGGCTAAATAATGGGCCCTTAATGGGCTGAGTTAGTTGACTGTGTTCACTTGTATGTCGGAGTACATGTGTACAGCTATGACCACGTCAAACTTCCCCTTTGTGAAGTGTCTAACAATGTCCATAGGCTTGTTGGTTGAACTCTTAACTTTTTAATTACCAAAGTATTAGGATGGATGGAGTTTCATCACCTATATTTATTATATCATCAACGTAGACTATGAGGATGGAAGTCTCACCATTCATATTCTTTAAAAAAGTATTGCTAGTTTGGAATTAAGTGAATACCAATTGTTTTGCAAATCCCTTGTAGAGTCTCTCTACCTTGTTGGGCTTGCCATATTCTTGAAGACCTTATGGGATCTCCACATATACCCCTTCCTCCAAGTCATTGGAAATGCATTTTTTATGTCCAGTTGGTGAAGTGGCTAGTTTAACATTTGTAGCAAGCTAGAGAATTACCTTTATTGTATTGAACTTCGCTCAGGGGGAAATGTCTCCAAATAGTCAATTACTTGGGTTTAGATGAATACCTTTTTAGCAAATCAAGCTTTTTAGTTGCTTATATTTCCATTTGAATTTTACTTAATAGTAAACACTCATTAATGCCTAATTCTGATCTTCCCTCTAGCTAGTTCCGTACTTCTGCTATCTTCCATGTTTGATTCTTCTCCAGGGAGTTTAACTCCTCATTAATAATAGCTTCCTTACATCTAGGATATGAAATAGCCTATTGGGAGCTTGGTAACTTCCCATTTGGAGATGCTTACTACCAAACCTTGCCAACTGGGCAATTATTCATAAGATAACTTGCATGCTTATAGCATGTGATGTGTGATATCTTGCCCCTTATCTTGGTGCAACAGAGCAGCCAAATTCCTTTGAAGTTGGAGTAGGAGCAGAATCTTGACTTTGCCCAAACATTGTGAATATAAGAAACACAGCAAAAACACCTTTCGTGGCATGGATGTGATGACAGTTCTGTTAAGATAGGTCCTGGTTAGTTTTTGTAATGGTATTTGTATCTAAAAGGTGAAGGTTTTGGAAGGCATACAGTATATCATGTAGGCTGCTATGAGAACAGCTTCACCCCTTAATATATTAAGCACATTGTGAGTATGTTGAGAAGATGTCTGTGCACTAAGTTGTCCCATTTTGTTTTGGGTTACTCACATCATGGATAATTTGGTGAAGGATCTTGTGATCATTTAGATACTGTTTGAGGATTGAGGTGAGGTGTTCCCTCCCTTTATTACTTTTGAGGATTTTAGTGTTGGGGAAACCAAAAATAAATATTGACAATAAAGAAACTCAATGTAGAAGTCTCCTCATCTCCTACATTTATGCAGAAATGAACATTTCAGGAATGATTGGACCGACATAGAATGATGTGGGAGATTGATGAATTTTTGAACCCTGTTATTTTAGTGTTGACATTTATTGGGTGAGGTAACAAGTAACTGGTCTTACAGTTGGATATTGTAAGATGATACACCGTAAAATTCACATCTATTAAATTACCCGAGAGGGATATATATACATCAAGGAGGACCCTTCTTATTAATGGCTCATTATTATAATTAAATATATATAATCATAATTCTAATTCTAATTCCTGATTGTAAAGGATATCTTTCCTAATATATATCTCAATCATATCTCAACACTCCCCCTCAAGTTGGAGCATAGATATTAATCAAGCTCAACAAGTTACAAAGATAGTCAACCCGTATCCCAATGAGGGCCTTAGTCAAAAGGTCGTGTAATTGATCACCAGACCGCACGTCCTGTAGAAATGAAGTTTTCCTTGATCTTGTCTCGAACAAGGTGACAATCAATCTCGATATTCGTTCGTTCATGAAACACAGAATTGGAGGCTATGTGCAAGGCAGCTTTGTTATCACACCATAACTTTGCTGGTAATGACGCAGTAAAACCGACCTCCTTCATCAATTGATAAATCCATACAATCTTTTGAGTTGATTGTGCAATAGCTTGGTACTCGGCTTCTGCGCTTGATCGTGACACCACATTTTGTTTCTTACTCTTTCAAGAAACCAAATTCCCACCCATAAAGACACAATATCCTGTAGTAGATTGTTTGGTAGCTTTTGATCTACCGTAATCAGCATCACAAAAACACTTAATTTCAATATGACCATGATTAGTATAAAATATATCACGACCAGATGCCCCTTGTAGATAGTACAAAAGTGATATCAGGAACTGTAAGATAATTCAACTTGCCAACCAGCCTCCGGTACCTTTCAGGATTCTCAAAAGGCTTGATCTTCTCAGAATCAAGTTTGTTCCTCATATCTTCAGGTAGTGTCTCAAAAGGTACTGTGTCATCAAGATCAAGAAATGGTTTGGAATCATAGGGACATTGCTTGGTGCTGATCCTAATGTTGCTGTTTCTTCCAACAAATCAAGAACATATTTCTTCTGTGTTAAGAGAATCCCTTTCTTACTTCTCATAATCTCTATTCCCAGAAAGTACTTCAAGGAGCCCAAATCTTTTGTTTGAAAATGAGAGTTGAGGAAGGTCTTGAGCAACGAAATTCCAGAGGTATTGTCACCTGTGATTACTTATCATTAACATAAACAACCAATAAAATAACACCATAATCCGTCCTTTGGTAAAACACAGAATGGTCACACTTGCTTTGATGCAAGCCAAATTTTTGAACTACTGAGCTAAAAATGTCAAACCAAGCTTGCGGACTTTGCTTTAGACAATATAAAGATCTCTAAAGCCGACACACCTTCCCATCCTCCTCCTAAGCAACAAAACCTGGCGGTTGCTTCATATAGACCTCTTCTTATATATCACCATTCAAGAAAGCATTTTTAACATCAAGATGATGAAGTTCCCAATCATAAGTAGCAGCCATGAAGATGAAAAGGCGAACAGAAGAGAGTTTCAACACGGGAAAATGTCTCAGAGTAGTCAATGCTATAAGTTTAAGCATACCCCTTAGCAACAAGACGAGCCTTAAGGCGTTCCACGGTATCATCAGCTTTTGTTTTAATTGTAAACACCCATTTACATCCAATGGCCTTCTTTCCAGTTAGTAAATCAACCAGAGTCCAAGTACCAGCCTGATCAAGAGCCATCATCTCAGCCTTCATTGCAGCACGCCAACCCGAATGGTTTAAGGCTTGGTGAAGAGTTTTAGGAATAGAGATGGAATCTAAAGAAGCAATAAAGGAACAGGAGGTAGGAGACAGATTGGTATAGGAGACATAGGAAGAAATCGGATATGTGCAAATACGTTTACCTTTGCGAAGAGCAATGGACAAATCGGCTGAATCTAAAACAATGGAGGGGTTGGAAACTGGAGATGGGGAATTTAACTGAGGTACAACAACCGGATATGGAACAGGGTCACAAGTAGGATTGATAGGGTCAAAGTTGGGATCAGACGATGTAGGTACTGGGGGGCTGAGAGGGGGCATTACTGACTGTGGACCGTCTTCGATAGACATGAACGATTGGTGGTTTCATGGATGCTGATGGAGCTGGTGGTGGTAAGACAGAATAGACTAAGAGATCATCAACCTGAGCAGTGACAGAGGAAGAAGAGGATGAAAAGAACGTAATAGACTCATGAAAAGTGACATCTCTAGACACAAGATACCTACGAAGAGTATGGGAGAAACAATACCCCTTTTGAACCCTAGAATAACTAAGGAAGACACATTTGAGGGACTTTGAATCAAGTTTGGGGACTGAAGGGCAAACATCACGAACAAAACAAACACACCCAAAGATTTTTGGATCGATAGGAAATAAAGGCCTCAACTTTACGAGAATGTGAATCTGGGCAAGATAGGGAAGCCATGGACTGAGTACTTAATTATTTATTATTCACTGTTTAGGAGTCTGTTATTGTAAGTCTGTTCAATTATTATTATTCAGTTTATTAGTAGTGGAAGTCAGTTGGGTCAGTCGTGGGATCATGTCCGCAATTGTAGGGAGTCAGTTACTATTTTGTTATTATAAATATCATATCCTACAGTAGCCAAAACATCAATGAATGAATGAATGAATAAGTATTATATTGAGTATGGGAGATTCTCCTTTCCTCTTGGCTTCTTTTATCTCCCATTAAGTGAGATCCTTGCCTAATAAGAGAAACTAGAAGAGACTGATGAGTTCCTAGATCCAGGGCTCTCATCATTTTGGTATCAGAGCCATTATTAGGCTACCTGTGCAGGTTAAGCGAGATACTTGCTTGTACTCACAGATAGTCTTTATAAAAAAAAAAAAACCTTTCGTCGTCCTCGTTCGTGCTTCCTCAGCGCAGTCCGTGCTGTTCTCATCACCCAGTCTCGTCGACCGTCCATGGCTTCCCCATCTTGCCCAGATTCACATTCTCCTCCAAAAATCGCGTCTCATCCCTGGTTCCTTACATCATGTCGCCAATCTCCAGTCCACTCGTCGACCGCCTTGCATCACGTCGCCGCTATCCCCGTTGCCCACAATTAGTCGCGCCCTGTTGAGCACCGTTCGTCCTCGCCGTCACAACTTGCACATCGTCCCCGTCTGTTCATCATGCGTCCGCTCTCGTCCGTTGATGATACTCTTGATTCTTGACAGAGAGGTGAAGGAACTTGATGCTTTTAAATATTTCATTCATGAATAGTACCTAAATGTTCCTCATTTCGCAAACTTGAAATTTTCAGGCATTTCTTTTTTATTTTCATTTTTTACCATAATTTAGGCATTTCTTTTCAATATTTAATTTGTTTCGTTTTCTGTTTTCTGTATGACCAAGTGGTCTTGTATGATACTGTGGATGATAGATGCTGATGCTAACAGAATGTAGTTCATACTATTTCTTGTCTTAATTTGATAAAATAGCTATGCAATTGGTTTGTGGTATTATTTGCAGGTTTCAAGCTGTATGGATCATGGATTTGGCTTCAGCAAAGATTGACAAAGTTCTTGAAGGTTTAATTTTGTAGTGGTTCTATGATCAATTATGGAAGCCATTTTGTATCTAGTGACAACTGTTGAATTAATTGTTGAAATATTATGTATTTGACAGGTTCTCCTGAAATTCATGATAGATGTAGAAAGCAGATGACAAAGAAATTATGCCTTTTAGATCATCTACCCTGTGATGGGTTTCAACAGCAAATTGAATATACCTGTTCAGTGGAGGGCGTCCCTCATTCTGGTCTTTTATCTTCACTGACGACCCTGCAGAATCAAATTTTTATCTGTGACACAGGTTTCTTCTTCTTTTTGTTTTTTTTTGGCGGGGGTGGTTGTTGTCTTGGTACTTTCTGGTTTTCATGTCTTCTATCTTTAGCTTATGTTTACTGTCCAATTTTTGGTCTCTAGTTGGACAGAGGATTTTGGAAGTTGACAGAGAATCTGGGGTTTGTTCTAACTTACAGTTTTCCAATTTTGGGTCACTCGGTTTGCCTTATTGGTTGGCATCCCCCTTGGAGACATTCTATGCTACGTAAGTTATTTGTCTCAAAACTTTGTAGGTTATTTTTTTTTTCAAAATCCAAAACTGATTGTTGTTTGCATCATAAAGAAGCAAGATTTAAACTTAAACCGTACAAAACATTCAAACTTGTCTGATACATTGCTGGTTGACAGTAGAAATGGACTTTCAGATGTACCAATTTATCATCTGCAGTGTTTCCAGTTGCTCCCAGGTAATATGTCAATTACATATTACACAATTGGCTATCTCTAATTTTAAACATTCTACGATGACTCGGAGATTTTAGTGTGATAACATTATTCTCACTTTGACTCCTTTATCACCTGCGATGCTCCTAGCGTCACTTTATTTTAGGATACTTTAAGAATTTAAATAGCAAGGATTACTTTAAAGACTCTTCTTGCTCTTTCATGTTTTTCCACTTGTTTTTGCCCCAAAAAAAAAAAAAAACTAGTAATGCTGTAACACAAACTTAGCATTTTCTCCCAACTGACCTTGATGATGTTGAACTTTATGCAATGTGACAGGTAGAATTCACATACAGTTAATGGTGGATGTTCCTCAGGATACTGAGCTAGTACAACCACTGGATGAAGCCTCTATCTGGCGTCAGGCTAGAGGAGCAGCTACTGAAGTCTCAGTAATGGAGGATGCGCCAGGATCAGTAGATAAGGTTCTTGAGGAGGGAAGAGGGTCTTCCTTATTATTGATTATGGCGTGTATTCTGGACCCTAGGTTCAAATTGACATATGTTAAAGTTGCTTTTGAAGATGTCTTTCATGAAACTGCAAAGCGTGAAGCTATGTTGAAGAAGCCAATGGATGTCTTGTATCCCTTATATGAGCAGTGTTTAGCTAGTGTTTATCCCGGTGAAGCATATGCATCTCAATTGACAACAGCAGAACAAGGGCATACAAGTAGTGAGTTTGAGAATAATTTGCTAGTTCTGGAGGTTGAATTGAAATTTCATTGTTATCCATTGATTCTATATTCCAAAGGTTTTTAGCCATGACAGATGCAGAGTGTAAAGTAGAGAAATTTTGAGAAGTGGATAAATACCTTCAAGCTGAACTTGTGCCCTTGCGTGATCTGAAATTTGACATTTCATCATGGCGGAAAGAAAATGCATATAAGTATAAGATTTTAAGTTTGGTGACACGTGATTTATTGGCTGCATCGATCTCTACAGTATCTTTGGAATTAGCTTTCACTACTAGGTTAAGTACTTGATACTTTCAGAAGCTCTTTATCTTCACGGATGGTTGAGGCACTTATGTGCACAATTGCCTTTCCAAGAAACTGCATAGAATCAATGATTTTGATGTCGATAATTATGATCAGACTGCAAACATCGTTATGGGTATTTTATTTCCTATTACATTTCTAGTTTTAAAATTTCATTGTTTCATTATATTCCTATTATATGTTTTTAAAAACAAATTTGATTGTTTTGCAGAGGATGATAATGCAACAAAGGCTTGAATTGAATCTGAAGATTATGTTTAAGATCTAGTATGAAGGTTGTACCCGTGGGTCTAAATAGGTTGCACCACGGGGTATTGGGTGACCCATACATGTGGACTCCCTAACAGGCGGGCGGTAGGTTGACCTCTGAGGTAGTCCCATCCGCCTGTTGCACCCCCTACATGTCTGTCTTTATGTGATTTTTAGTGAGTTGCATTTGTCTAGTTGGAGACAGTGGCAAAGAGGTGTGTTTGGTAACAATATATTACATGGTTGGTGATAATATTATCAAGTAAAGCAATAAAAATTTGGGTATTTATATTTTTTAAATTATTTTTGAAAGTTTGATAAGTTTAAGCCAATTAATAGATTAGTCTAACTAATTTGGAATATCATTTAAGGCTCGTTTGAGTTCACTTCTGAAACCTAGGATAGGTTTTACCACAAAACTTAGATTTTATTCAAGTACTCACATTTTTTCAAAACTTCATTTGAAATTTAGATTTTGAAAAATCTATTTTCTTATCAAATTATACTCTCTCATAATAAATTTTCTTTTCATATTCTTTCTTTCTCTTTCCTCTTTCCTACTTTTAATCTTGAACTCCGTGAAAGTCAATAACTTCCCAAATCTAGGTTTTTCCTCCAAATCAGTAGAAGATATTCTCGCAAAATTTATTCTCTAAAACCTAGGTTTTACCTCGTATTCTGTAAAGTTATTCTCAAATGGAATTCTAAACGAGCTCTTAATCAAACCTCAGTATATAATATAAAATATATAAATTTTGGATTTAAGACATTACATGATCATGCTCAAGGTAGAGTTGAGATGTTTAGAAAAGACATAATGCCCAAAAGAAGGGAAATTGGATGTTTATCAAATTTTTACAATCTTTAAAAAATTTTCTATACAACATAGTATAAGCATGTGTTTGGCAAATTGAAATTTTGAAATGCAATAGTTAGGATGGAAGATAAGCATGACTTGGTGAATTGGTCTGTCTAAAATTTTTTTCTTGACTTCAAATTAATTAAACTTTTTTTGCCAGGCAAGTTAATTAAACTAGTAAGAGTAGAGTTAGAAGGATATCTTCGAAGGGTTTTATAGAAAGAAGATCAACACCACATATTCTAACGGTTTGATTTTAACCATTTAACCTATGTTCAATTCTCAAAATACCTCTGAGTATCTCACTATAACTTTCAAGGTTCATAGGTTCTTGGTATCTCATTACAAAGGTTTAGATCACATTCCCTTTTTATCTTGATAATACGTAGGTTCTTTATACCTCATTACAAAGGTTAAAGATCATACTCCCTCTTTATCTCGTTAAGACTATCACCCATCAAGATTCCACAATCTTGATTTGTATAAAGCAAGGAGATAAGTTTTATATGAAGATTCTCTCAAGAATAAATACTACGCTCTGTTGAATAAATGAAATTGAGAGAATAACAAAGGTTGATGATTGATAAATGCACTTCAATAATTGCTTCTCTCTTGGGTAGTCTTTCTGTCTTTAATGGTCTTGTATTTATGGTTGAAGAGTAATCAGCATTAAATGTTCCTGACATAAAGCAATTGCCTATTGAAGAATTTTATCCGTTAATTGTTGAACGTAGTTGTTGTTTTCAAAAAGCTAGCTTAAAGGAAAATAAGTTAGATTAACATTTATGAGGGTTAGGTGAGCTTAGGACAGTTAAGAGTGATTTGGGAAAGATTGTGAAAGAATCGAAATGCAGATGCAAAAGACAGTTATCAGAGAAGAGCCTTCGCTCGAGCGAATATCAAATTTCTCGAGCAAGGATTTGATTTTGAGTGTAAAGTTGCAAAGCTTCTGAGAGAGTTTTGAAATTGTGTTCTGAGAGAGTTCTTACCTGAAGCCAGCATCCAAGCAATGACTCGAGCAAGGACTCACTCAGAAAAGCTCCTGAAGCAAGTGTTTAAGCATTCACTTCAGCAATCTTTTAATGATTCGAACAACAAACCTTGACTTCCACATTACACTCGAGCAAACTCACAGGTTTTTGATACAAAATGTTTATGTTAAAATTGCTCGAATAAGTCAAGGATGGCACGAGCAGATTTCTTCATAACTTCTAAATTTGTTCAGGCAAACTTCAGGGCTCCCTTTTCGAAAAAGCTTTATCACTCGAGCAATTCACATAGTGACTTGAGTAAACTTTTTTTTAAAACTTTTATATGAAAAATTTTCCCAATCAAACTTAATCCTGCAAAACTTAGTAATCAAATTTTCACGAATACAAACAAGTTTATGGAAGCTTAACACATGACCGAAGGGAGTCATAAGATAGTAAATGTAATCCACAGGAAAAACAAGTATAGGACAGTAAATATTTCAAAAACTTTTTTCAACACTAAAACCAGCACAAGAAAAAGTCGTTGGGAATTCACCCAAAAAAAAATGTTGTTGGGAATATAAAGAGATTAAGGAAGAGATGGCAAATTTTTATTTACCCAGGTTTAACTCTATCATTTTAAGTCTACGTTTAGTCCCTAAACAAATCATTTAAGATTTCTTAACTATGTTTAGAAATTTGAATCAATCACTTAAGTCATAATTTTTCTCCAGCACGCTTCAAGAGATACTTCACTCTTAAATTCTCTTCAACAAATACTTCACCCTAGATTCCTTATTAGGGCTACCACAACCTTTTTTTTTTTTAAATAATCCCTTGTGCCACTGGGTGTTCAAAGTTTTTTTTTTTGGAATCAGTAAAGCTGGTAATATCAATTGACTTCACAGGTGTAGCCCACCGACCCATAAAAAAGTGTCAGGTTGGGTTAAAAAATGTAGAACTGTTTTAATGCGGGTCTTTTTGATCCCTATCCACCTAACATGTAACCATGGTCGGTTAATCAGCCAAACCTACATATATTTCCAAAACCCATTTTTTTATTTATAAGTATCGAAAAGGTGGAAAAACCCCAAATTCTACCTCCTCTTTTCATATGAAAAAATTTAAATTTATATTTTTATAATGTATAATTCTTAAAAGATGTATTTTAGCTTCAAAACATTTTTCTTAAAAATAAACAAATAATTAAAAAGAAAAGGAGCATGACAGGCTGGGTTGGATAAATTCCAACCTACCAGCAAACGGACCTTTTTAGCTGGACGTATCGAGCTGTCAATCTACAACATGCAAGCTCATAACTAATGGGTTAGTCTACATTACTAGCTCTAGTATTAGGTATTTAAGTAATCGATTAATCTGAGTTGAGGTTCTACGACTAGGATTTCTCCTTTTCAGGGGGTTTTTTTGATTTAGGTCTAATTCTAACTCGATTAACCAAACCTGAGTTATTGATGGTCCACACTATACAATTTACCATCGGGCAGGGAAACCATACCCCTACTAAACAATGAATGATAAAAGTTCCACCCAACCAAACTATCTCAAAGAGAGATGAGTGAATTAAATCGTTGATACTGTTAGTGATAAAGTTGATGGTGCGTGGATTGATTTTTTTTTTTTATGGGGCTTTCAAGGAGTCCAAAAGAAAATTTATCTCTTAAAGAAGGACCACCTCTTTCTGCCTACATTTGGGTCTATGAGTCATACCAACTCAGGTTGTTAATCAGTCTATCCTAGCTAAGCAAGCATGGATGATTCTTTCGTCTAAGGATCCATCTTTGATAGCTTCCGCTCTGAAGGCAAAGTTTATTGATTTCTCTCAAGACCATATTACTGAGAGCCCATATAATTCATCTTGGATTTGGAAAGGTACAATGGATAATGCAAGTATGATCATGAATAATTTAGAATGGAGAGTTGTTTCAAGTATGATTATTCATCTTAACGACCACCTATGGGTGCAAATGCATTGAGAGTTTAGGCCCTCTTCTAATCGTACAATAATGGCTAACCGAATGTTGCTTTCTTCCTCTAGATGGAACCCTAAATCTTGAAATGTTCCCTTCATTGAGTCACTTTACTCACCTCAAATTGCTGAAAAAATTCTTGCTACCCCATTATCATTCTTGGGTCACCAAGATTTTCTAATATCTAAAGGAAATTCATCAGGAACTTTCTTATCAAAGGAGGTATACAAGTTGAGTCTTCGAAGTTTTATTTCTCTACCTCAATTAATAGACCCATTTTGGAAATTTTTGTGGTTAAATATCCCTACCCCTTAAATCTCTATTATTAGTTTGGAAATTGCTCCACAAAGCTTTACCTTACTGTAATATTTTAAAGGCTTCCCATTTTAAATGTTTTTGATAAATGTCAATTTGGATGTGATGAAGAACAACCCATTTAACACTTGTTTATCACATGCCCGTTTGCAAGATCCATATGGTTCGGATGTTTCTCAATTAGAGTTGAAGGTGTTGACTTCTCCTCATTCTGCACCTGGTTTAAAAGTATCATGATGCAATTATTTGATGATGGAAATCTCTACTTTATTCATACAATATGGCAAAAAGGACCAATTCCCTTCATAAAGGTTTTCCTATATCTCAAATGAATGCAAACAAGGGAATCTATGGAAAAATTGAGTTCAACTCTATGGCCTTCTCCATTAATCCCTCAACTACCATTCAGAGTGATTAGGAGCCATCCCATATTTCAAAGAACACCCTTCGAACAGGATAGACTATAATTTTACATAGAAGGAAGTCCCAAAGGACAAAAATATGTCATATCCTAGTCTGCAACCAAGCTTCCTTGTTATGTCACTTGTGTTGAACAAGAAAAGTGAAAGTTACATCTTTTCCTCACATTTGTCTCAGAGCAGGGCTTCAATGGATCATTCAAAATACTCCCTCTTTTCCACATGATCATCACTCCTTGGGCATTTGCTGCACAAATAAACTAAGCAACCAGATCAAGTCAATCAACGTTGCTGCAACGGGCCTTGTAGCTTGCTCTTTTATTTTTCAACGAGAACCCAGTTTAAGCCCACATTAAAAGGCCTCGGGTTACGTTTGGGTAGGTTCGGGTTGAACCCGTTTACACTCTCAAATGAAACAAATCCAGAGGACCACATTGGATTGCAAGGAATTTCTCCAGTGTCGTCAACTTCTACTCATCCCCCATAACAAAGCTTTTCATATTCATGAATACCCGAATAAGGAGGAGCTGGAATCGATGCTTCTGACTATCAAAGTTTTCCCTGCCATCGTGTTTTTTCGGAGAGGCTAGGCGCCTGAAGGGACGTCTGGCCTTCTGCAGGGTGGAGATTGTGCAGAGAGATTCAACAATGAGGTGCGAGTGATGAGGAGGAGGAGAGAGGAGAGAGATAATGTGAGAGTGAAGAAGAGGAGGGGAGAGAGAAAAAAGAAACGGGGAGGAGGAGGTGACTTACAGTGGATGAAGTAATCAAGGGAGAAGGTAGGGTTTTTTATTTATTTTTTTTTGTAAGATTTAAATTTTATGTAAATATAAAAATGGCTAAAAAGCTTCACCAATTGGACATGATTCCTCTGCCACTTAAACCATGCATTCGACTTGTTTAGTAAGTTAAATATTTAATGTATTATAAAAATATAAATAAAATTTAAAAATATTAATATAAATGGGCAAGCATGGGTTATAAAAGAGTGTGCCTATAATTACATAGCTCGTCCTGTTTAAGCTCCCCCGTGAGGGGTAATTTTTGGACAGGCTCATATGAGAAAAATCTTGAACAAGTTTGGGCGGATCCATCGAGTTCCAAGTTATTTACCAAGTCATGAGGAAAACAAATTGATAGGTACATTTATGCATAAAACAAAGTTTATTTCAAATAAGCCAGTTAATGCCTACTCTAGAGTTAACGTATCAATTAAAAAGTCTCCCACTAAGTCAATGGCTCCAAAGTGATTCTAGACTCATATTACTGTTTATAAGGATCTTATGGCTTGCATATGGCGGCTCCGTGTCAGCCTACCGCTTGATCTCTTCTTTTCTATCCTCCCTCAAAGCTTCGTGCCTTCATTTCTTTCCCTTCCCTGCGAACAAAGGTTACCGCCACAAATTTTGAATTGGTCCTGAGCAAAGCTACCTTTCATTCTGTCCAAAGCTACCTTTCACTCTGCCTAAAGCTGTCCAAAGCTCACTTTCACATTTCAAATGCAACTCTCAAACTCAGCCCCTCCCTATTCTCCATCGTTTTCTCCCATGGTGGGAATCCAAATTGCGGTCATCAAAGTCTTCCGTTCACGGGACTCCAATATTCATCTTCATTGTCTTCATGAGCTAAGCCAAAGTGGGAGGATTACCGAGGCCTGGGAAGTCCATGCTCGATATTGATCTGCCTTCCCACTTGCTGGTCGAAGCAAGTTCGTGCATTTGAAATGTGAAAAATGCTGAATAAATCCCAGGCCTAGCCACACCAAAGCCTTCCTCCTATATCTTCCTTCATTATTTCCTGTATCCTCCAAATCTCTTCCTCTCTCTTTTTTCTTCCTCTATTTTCTCTGGTTTCCTAGAAATCTGCTCACTTTCTCCTTTATCTTCTGAAGGATTTCGGGCGTACCTGGAGATGTCGAATTACGAATTTGCAGATACCCACGCGGAATTCGGATCACAATGGTGGATCCAAACACAAGACAAAGCAAAAGCACCGAAGGCAAGAGGAGAGGAGATGAGAGGATTCTCTGAAAGAGAAAAGGGAAGGGTGAAAACTTGTTTTCTCTGTGTGTTATGTCTGCCGCCTTTGGAGAGCCACACACCTCTCTTGTCACTTCCCACTAGGGTTTAGGTTTACGTATTTGACCTAGCCCATAGGCATGGGCCTAATCCATCAAGGGTGACCCATATTCCAACATCTCCTACTCACACTTGGTGGATTACGAGACATGGGCCTCATCCTTCTCTCTTCTTCCTTTCATATTGGGTGCTTTGCTGTGACCGCATGGGCATGACGTCTTTTAGATGTTTGTACTAGAAATCCTTTTTACAGGACTAGAACAAGACAATCTTTCTTCATGTAGCTTGAATCTGGTTATTATGCCTCATATGTCCTAGATTTAACCAAAATACACTTTCACTTTGACGAATCTAATCCCTCCTAAGTCAACATAAAATTTAGATCATCTTTCTCGCATGCGTGGTGTCCACACTTATGAAATCTCCAAGTTGATATAATAAGGGACATGTCACAAACACCAACATAGTTGTGTATTTATCAGGTAATCTTTCTTTCGCCCATATATCATTTTGATATACATCAACCGCTTTCCTAACATAGTACCTTGTATCGCATCTATCATGATAGTAGGATGTACGTTAAGGTAGCAGTCATTGAAGTATACCTCCATGATAATGTTAAAGTCAAAGGACATAAGTAGAAATGTTAATTTCTTGGGACTCACACAGCAACGAAGCAGGGATCCATTCACTTGCTTCCCTTTTGAGGTTCTATAACACATGTGGTATGAATCACATGCTATGGTGTTTCTCTTATACTATAAGAGCGTACGTCGTTTTAACACTCGCTATCAACACTGTACAGACTTTTAGTCTAGATGTTCTCAACATCTAAACCCAAATTCTTCCTTCTTTCATATCTCATATGACGTCAATATTGAAGAATTTGTTGTCTGGTAACAGGTATCATGGGAGTGGGTCCCCATGATTCAATCCATGTTTTATATGTACATATATTGGATCTCATCTCGACACGCTACACAGTTGCCGAGGCGACATAATTTGTATTTCTTCTCTACCATATCAGCATTCCTACTGCCTTACTGGTGAATACAAGTGTCTCATCTTTGCATACTCCTCCTGAGTATCAAAGGCGGTAGCTCGTGTGAGAGAGTCTACCTCATCTGCCTGTACGACATACTATACATTGTATACTTGTACACAGACACATGAATTCAATCACAAATTCAATATACAATGTCTGTAACTTTACATATTGCACATACCATTAGCCCTTACATGTTTCTCAAACATTTCTCTAACTATTGGTTTAGTTAGGGGATCTGCGACCATACTCTTAGTCGATATGTGTTGTACATTAATCACTTTCTGTGCTACTTAATCTCTCACAAAATTATACTTAATATCAATATGCTTTGTCTTGCTATGATATTTGGGGTCTTTAGTGTAGGTTATGGCTGCTGTGGTATCACAATATATTAA
>JANTPZ010136606.1:0-25791 GCA_025593235.1 Vachellia pachyceras
AAAAAAAACCAAATAAAATTTGTTTTTGGTTTTTATATTTGAAAAACAATTTTATGTTTTTTTTAAGAAAACTTATTAAAAACAAAACGCTAAACAAAACAATGAATAAAAAAGGTAGAAGGGTTGAAGAAGTGCACGGTAACAGAGAGGTAGAGTATGAGCATATTTATATTAGTATTTAAGAAATACGTTCATACAAATTAAAACAAAATTCATTTATTTTACTTACCTTAAAATTTGTAAATAATATTGAAAAAATATGGTTAATACAAATCTGCACGATAGCTGAAACCCATCAACATTCATGTTACAGCTAAAAGAATATCAAGCAAATCCAGCATCCAAAGTTGAAACATAAAACACGCTAAGACAAAAAAAATCACAAATAACCAAACATAAAAGAAGAAAACGAGGAGACTATCAAAACCGCAGGATTAGATTTCTAACAACTCTAATAATTTAAAAGAAAAAGGATTATTTTTCAAACGCAAACAGCGCGTCGCTAAAAGTCACTTTGGGTCTTTGGCCACGTCTTAGAAAAAGCTACGTAAAAAAACTGAATGAGGTCATCATATTTATTTTTTTTATTTAGGTTAATAGTATTTGCTTTTCTGAAAGTGTGCAACAAAAGTGAAGGCAACTTTTCCACGAAGGTTAGAAGTGCTACATGAGTCAACTAAGACAATGAGGAACCTTCACGCTTTTCAATGTCTGATCACTGACCGGAAGATACGTTACACCTAATTCAAGAAGGGCTGCATCCCCCGAGAACCTAAATCCTTGTATATTTTTATAATAAATTTTGTAGGAGAAAATTTGTGGCAGATTTTCAAGTAAAAAATGATATAAATACAAGAGATTTAAATTTATAATAACATATTCAATAAGATTTTTACGAAATAAAAATTATGAAAGAATTTTATTATGTAGTTATATAATTTTCAACAATTTTTTAATAATATTTAATCGCTAATCAAATAATTATTCATTTCTTTTTTTATTTTTATGCCTTCGGTATTTCATTATTGCATTCGGGCTCAGCGCAATGCAATCAAATTTCTCTTGCCCAGGGACCACGTAATAATGACCAGGAAAATAAAACCGCGTTAACAATGTTGAAGTCTCTTCAGAGTCAAATCTGTTTAGATTAGCAATAATAGTTATTTTTCAAACATTTAATATCAATAAAGATTTATCTCAATTTATATAAATGTATTTTTTCAACAATAACAGAAACGGAGTGGTTTGCTATTCACTGTTTTCTTTTTTTGCAATTTAAATGGATTTGTTATCAATGTTCCGTGATTGGGTTATTCTAAAATATTTACCATGAATATAAAGTCATTGCATTCATTTTATTTTGTAATACTTCATAATTTATTATATTTGATACACCGTCAAGTACTAAATGTATACACCATTTTGGATTCGAACTTTGGTTTATCATATTATGAAGGATTAGTTCCTCTTGCTAAGCTTGATCCCATTGGTTATTAACATTTTTATGTCTTTCATTTTTAAAATAATATTACCATTATTAGAATAGTTAATTTTATGTTTAATATTATGAATATTTTATAGATGTCTATATTTTTTATAATCTCCTGTTATCTTTTATATTCCTCTATTATATCCTGTAATCATGAAATTGATTTGCTATGATGTTGTGAAGTTATACTTATAAATTTAAGATATTAATTATGTACTACTCACTCTTAATATAATAAATAAGAGCTATTTTCTCTTGATATCTAATTTTCTCTCTTTTTCTTATTTTTGTTTCGCTAATTTCATAACGTAAATTTAAGGTATTAGTACTACTCTCGATTGATATAGTAAGTAAAATCTCTCTTTTCTTTGACCCTCTAATTTTCTCTTTTTCTCTTCGTCTCCTTTTAAGGTAACACTCTAGATTGATATAGTAAGTAAAAGCTCTCTTTTCTTTGACTCTCTAATTTTCTCCTTTTCTCTTATCTTCAATTCCTTAATATCATAACATTTACAATATAAAAAAAAACTTCAATTCAATGGCATCCAAAAGTTTCAAATTATTGGAATTCTAATGAAAAATGAAAATGATTTCACGTAGACAAAACTTACATCCACTTCCACGAACAACTAGTTCTTTAACAATTAAGCCGAAATACTTATATACTCCTAAAATACCATATCATTTGTACTCTTTTCAACGATAATTTTTAATTATCATTTTTGTGAATGTTATATTCTATAAATTTTTCTTGATTATTTATCTTTCTCCATAACCCATTATAACAAAAGACATTCTTGTTTGCATTGAGTGCATCACGTAATTTGTGCATTCTCCGACTAAAATGTTATAGCCGTCTTTTGTAGGTCATTTATATCTTCTGAAATTTCTCTGTCTTCCATTTATTTTCTTTCTCCCCTATCTTATCCATTTTTATTTTATCTAGCAACACCATTTTTGAGGCAAAGTGGATCCACGCAAAGGTAATTGGAGCATTTTGATTGGAAATTGCAAAAATAATATCGTGCACCGAGTGCGGCTAAGAATTTATCAATAAAAAATATTTGTGGAACTCATAAAAATGATAAATGAAATATTTTTATTTGTGAAAATGCGGATAACGTGATATTCCGAAATTATGTGAAATCACGTGCACGACCATTTCCATTCACGATTTTCACAACTGTTTGCTAAATGATCAACAATTGGTGGTTGTTCCTCTTCATCTCTGTTTAACATTCCTCAGTTTCATGGATGATTCCTTGAGAGGCGCGACTTTCTCTTTTGTTTCTTCTCCGATAATAATTTGAGCCACTTTTTCCCTACCGATGGGATTTTGGGTTTTATTCTTATATAGCCTTTCAAATTTGTTGATCTACACGTTTGAGGGGAAATTATGTTCAAGTCTCGAGGAAAACAAGTTATCACTATTAAGTTCCAAATAAATTGATATGAAGTTTTATGAGAACTAAATGCGATTAATTAGAATTGTGAAAAACAAGTTTACCCAACTTGTTAATTGACAAGTTAGTGTACCGCTAATAACAAGTTAGGATGCCACCAATGATAAATCAATACACCACTAATAAAAAATGTTAGGGCAAGATAGTTTATGATGCTACCAATGACAAATTATGACATATCAATTAACAAGTTAAAGTGTCTTTGATAAAAAGTTAGGGCGTAGTAAGCTTTGATACTACTAATAACAAGTTATGATGCTTTGATTAATAAATCAATATGTCATTGATGACAAACCACAGTAAACTACCAAGAACAAGTTATGATGCTTTGAATGATAAATCAATGTGTCATTGATGACGAGCCACGGGTAACTTGTTTTTTTTGACAATCTCAGTTAATCACATATAGGTTTTTTGGGACTTAATATCAATTTAATGATTGTTTTTGGACCTGATAGTTATAACCTACCGTTGGAACTTAATTAAGTTTAATTATCTCCTTTTAATCATTATTTCCAATTTGCCGGTTTGGACAATTCTTTGAAGATTATTCTTAACAAAAATGAATGCTTTCATGTTCAAAGTGGGCTTCATTTGTTTGAAGTTCTCCTGAATCCCAAGGTTACCGCAAATGCAGTTACTTTGAACCTTGTAGATATCGCTAATTTATTTTTGTTTTCAACTAAATTCATGCAAATTGGGTATTTATAATCTGGTTCAAGTTGAAAATGATATAAGACAGGCGACCACATTTGATGAGCAGCCAAACTCATCAAATCTAGATGTACATATTTTATTTTTTTTCCAAATGCCAATTTTTACATTAAAAAATTCTTTTAAAAAATAATAAAAGAAATTATTTTTATTTGAAATTATATATCCATTTCAATAGATTTTTTAAAAAAATTAAATTTAATATAAAAATAAGATTTAGACCATCCATATCACTACTATAACATACACTTTTAACGTATATTTTCCCGTCATTTTCACATTATTTTATGGGAGATGTATTTTGGCATCCCTTTAGAAAAGAATGAGTGGTGTCCCTCTTACACCCCTCTCATGCCTACTACTTTAGGGCACGTGAGAGGGGTCCTCTCACATACGTTAGATAACTGATATGAGAGCGAGACATGATAACCCTTTTACTGTAACGAATGCTTCTTTTTCTTTTTAGGAAATGTAATGTTTTCTAAACTTGATAAGATGTGAATATAATGAGTACAAACCCAAATAATCCAAATATCTTTACAGCAAGAATAATTTTTTATTTTTAAAATTAATTACCTTCTTTTTCAATTTTAAAAGTATAGAAGTTATAAGATTAAATAATTGTAGATATATCATATGATTGTAATTATAATTTACAAGAGTAAATACATATACTAATATAATCATAATTTCGAAAGTTCATAATTAATATAGTTACTATATTGGTGATGAGGCCGTTGGCAACATCTGGCTGAATAAAACATTTTGCAACACTATGCAACTTTATTTGATGACGGCAACATCATTTGACATCCCCACGATTTACTATGACGGTGTTGTTATTTTATCCCATTTTTGTAACTTCCTATGTATTTTAACATCGTCCAACATTTTATCTTATCAAACACCCTTAACACAATTTTATTGTCAAATATGTATCTACAAATAGGATTATTTGTATTCCTTGAGGACATAATATAATGGTCACCTGATTGTTGTCTAGTTTTTTTCAAAATAAGTATAACTTTATTGTACATCATAGTAAATATTGATCAGTATTGACCCTTTTAACTAACTATGAAGAAGAATAACCAGAATTCATCCAGTTTGCCAAAATCTCTTTATTTTCTTCCCCAAACAAGTTCAAACTTTAGCAGATGACACAGCCACTATTAGGGTACTCCTCCACAGTTCCAACATAATAAGGTGGTGGTGGATAATAAACACGGCTGTAGCTGAGAGGAGCAGGTACAATGGCTTTAGCTATATACTCTTCTATCTTTTCTTCTTTCTTCTCAGACTCTTTGGCAGCTCCAACAGATACTACCTCTGTCTGACACAACTTCCTTAGCTTTCCCACTATGTTAACTGGATCGACATCTCCTGTTACCGTTAATTTCTTGTCTTTCATGTCCATGTTCACTGACTCAACCCCTGCAAAACAAAACAGCAAACCAGTCAATTTTTCCCCTTTGCTACAACAACCATGAAGTTATGTGTACAATTAGCTAATCCAAATTCCAATGAAATTGGGTTTAAAACTCTAAGCAGCGTGATTTTTTAACTCAGAAAGCATAAAACTCAGGATTTCACTGTGTACTTGACGACTCAGAAGAAAGTATTTATTTGATGAATACATATATTTACCTGAAATGCCTGAGGTGGCTTTCATGACCTTTTTCTTAGTTCTTTCACTGTGAAGTTCCAGCTTCAACACTATTTTCTGCAAGCAAATAAATCATCAAACATTATATATTAGTCGATGCAAAGGGAATCAATAATATGATATCATATTCAAGACGTGGAAGGAAAAGGAAGTTTGAAAAGAGAAGGGTCTTGCTAGTTCCGACCTTCATCGTCATTTGCGTACTATGTTGTTGTGTGTTGAAGCTTGAAGCAAATTTCAGAGTCAGTGGAAGCCAAAGGGAAGGTATGCTGTGTAGAAGAGGAAGATTAGAAGATATGGTTCGCGTGTCTTGAAGTGAAGATATATGACTGCCAAATTTATAGATGTAGGAACTTGGATGCCTCCGATTGAGTCAGTCAACCAAGTCAAGAAAGTCTCTAGACATGTCGCCTAACTAAAGTTTGTTTGGTCCTTAAAAGTGAATGGGGTCCTCCTTTTTTCCTCCAAGTATTGGTATTTTATGATGAAAGCATTTATTTCAGAGCATTAAATATTATATGTGAATACGACATTTTTAAGCGAAAATTAAATATTGATTATGACGTTTTTAGGAATTGACATTTTTAATAATGAGATTCATACTTTGAATTATTGATGGTGATTTTTCGTGTTGTTGGCACTGATGTTTTTTAGCTTTTTATAAAGTGCACGGCAAAAAAGTAGAGACCACATTTTCCATGAAGGCTTCTTCCTCTTTCTGGGTTGTTTGATCCTCATCCCTCTTAATATTAAAACTTTTCCAGGAAGCTAAACGATAACAATCTGCCACGTGTCCAGAATGGGTCAAATATAAGTCAATCTGGACCCTACACTCTTTCTTCTCCTTGCCTTCTGTTGGGTTCATGAGTGTTCACTTGTCGTTCCTACGCATGCAAAGTCGCAAACGTAACCCTTTTTCTAAATAAAACATTCTGACCACCATTTTATTTTGTCTAGATAGCACAAAGCTCCTTTTATTTTAAAAACATACATTTAATATTAATTAATTATCTTTTTATTATTTTTACTAAATCTAGAAGAGTTTAAGTAATAACTTATGTGAAAAATATTTGAAACTTGTTAAGAATCTGAATACTTGGTTGCTTTAGAAGAGCCAAATCTCGAAGAGTTATTATCTCTAAAAGAAAATGTTGTAATCACAGAAGAAACTCGTATTGACACATTTGATAAATAATGAAATCTCAATAAATTATGTCATGAATGGAATTCGATGGGATTGAAATGAATCAACATTGATGACATCTGCGCTTATAATATATCATATGATGTAATAAAGGATTATAAAGATAATGAAATAATATCATTGCTGAGTGCCAACAAAAAAAATTGGCCCCTTTGGAAGGGTGATATTAATGCAAAATTAATAACGTTGGAAAAACGAATTTTTTTTGGGGATATGTAGTCCTTACACCTGTAAATGTAAAGCTGATTGGTTACAAATGAGTATTTTGTATGAAAGAGAAATGAAAAGGAAACTACAATATATACGGCATGTCTTATAGCCTAAAGCTTTACACAAAAACATGGTATCGGTTTTGAAGCAACGTATTCACTAATTGTGAATGTGACTAATACTTTATATATTTGATTAGCCTATCAGTAAATGAAGGACTTCACTTACAACTTATGGATATCATGACTGCATATTTTATGACACAAAACAGTGATGTTTATATGAAAGTTCTTGAACGACTCAAGATGTCAAAATACTACTACAGAATATAGTTTTTACTACTGAAATTTGCGTCCTTTTTTAAAAAAGGGTGTAAAAATGAAGGCAGTGGCATTGTTGAAATTTTAAGAACATAATGATAGCTTTAGGCACCCTTTTAACACTCCCACCTCTTTCACTTTCACTTCCACTCCTCCAAGAGCCCCCGTGCGCCTCCCCCCTTTACTCACTTCCACTCCTCCAGCCACCTCTTTTACTTTCACTTCCACTCCTCTAAGAGCTCCCGCACGCCTCCCCCCTCTTTACTCACTTCCACTCCTCCAGAGACCACCGCTGTCACTTGTCGCCATCGCTCGTCCGCTCCTCGCTGCTCCTCGCTTGCCGCTCGTCACACGAAGCTTCGTTACCCGCTTCATCGCTCGTTGCCCGTCGCTGCTCCTCGCTCACCGCTCGTCACACGAAGCTTCGTCGCCCGCTCTGTCGCCCTTCGCCCACCCCGTCGCTCGTCGCTTGTTGAGGTATATATAAGTTAAATAATTCCGTTTACTCTCTCAAAATTTGACTATGAAATGCTATAACTCACATCTGTAACATAGGAGGACACAAAATTTGAATTTTTATTAAAAGAAACTTTTTTATTTACTTGCTGTGTGCATTGTCATTGTGCACTATCATGAGGAATGTGTTAGAATAGGATTTGACCAAGAGGGGGTGAATTGATCTAATAAAATTTTAACGCTTTAAAATAACAGAATTAAAAACAAAGTCACTGAGAGAGAAGAGAGATGATGAACACAAAGATTTCTCCTAATTCGGTCTTCTTGACCTACGTTAAGTCCTTATAGCACCTCTGAGATTTCCAAATCCACTATCAGCAATGAATTGAGGCTTAACAATCTGGGAATCCACTCCCCCTTTCACTTATCACTAAAACAGAGTCACACACTCTATGTTTCTATCTCACTTTCAACCCAGTTTACTCAAGATCCCTTTGATTGAATGAACTCAGCACTCTTCCTCTGCTCCTCCTCCTCCATCTCCACCTCCACCTCCTTCTACTTCTCAATCTCCAAAGGAGCCACCTACTGATGCTGTGCTTGCCATGATAGACTTCTCCTCTTCCATCCTCAATCCTGACCCACAGCCCATTCCAACTTTCCCAATATCCTTTATGGCTCCTTCTAACTCTTCCATTGATCCTCATCCTTCCTATCTTCCTCAGTGACCCTTCTTGTTGATGACAAAAAGGGGAGAAGGAATCAGAATCTGTTGCATTTGGCTTTTAAGATAATCTTTTTTTTAATTTCTTTTTAACTACTTTTGTACTCTTGATTAAGTACCTTTGATTGTATGAACTATGGTGATTCAGTTTTATGCAGTTATTACAGGTTATTATGCTTTCTGTGATGACTAATTTGCTCTCTGGTTTATCTCTTAATTTCACATTACTGATTCATGGTTTTGTCATCATCAAAAAGGAGGAGAATGTTGATACACTACTAGAAAATCACAGCTTAACAAGGAAAATTAGCGACGACTTTGAAATTCCTCTCTAAATCCTCGCTAAATTCCTCTCTAATGTCCAAATTAGCGAGAAAAATTAGCGATGACTTGGACGTTTCTCTCTAAAATTCTCAATTAGCGAGGAATATTATATTCCTCTCTAATTTTTCAAATTAGCGAGGAAAATTAGCGGTGACTTTAATATTCCCCTCTAAATTTTTTAAAAAAAATTAAAAAATATATATTTTAATAATATTATTATTTGTAAAAAATCTTTTATATTTTTTTTACCATTTTACCCCTCACTTTTCATTCTTATTCCCATTTTCCTCAAATGCTAAGCCATCAGCTGGACCATTTAAAATTTAAGTTATTGGTAAATCCTAAGCTATTATAAATTTAAAATTTAAATTCCTTAGTTTCAAATGAAATTTTTAAATTTGTAATTATTTAAATTTTATGGTTACTATTTTTCAAAGTTGATTAGAATTTGACTATAAATAATATTTTTGACTTAAATATCATTTTTTCTCATTCATTTATCTATCATTTCTCAACATGGCAAGATAAAAAAGAATTTATGACTGACTGAAGGTGAACCCAAAAAATCCACATATCATTGGTAGTCACGGCCCAATACCCGTCAACCCGTTTTCTAGGCGGGTCTGCCAGCCCCTTTTTTCCCCTAAAAGCAAAAATGGAAGTAGAAAGAAAACGCACTATGCAGGCGCAGTTGGCACTCCTCTGTCCTCTCAATCTCATCCTCTCGTCCAGTGATCTGGCATACCCCTAACCCTAATATTCACTCGCTCCTTGTCGTCAGTCTTCACTCCTCACTCTCACTCCCTCCCTGAGCTCCCTCCTCCCCCGAGACCCTGACACTCAGACAGACGACGCCGCGACGGTGACCCAAACTCCCAGAGTCGTTTTCCATCGGATCGGAGACCATTGGCTGCTGTTAGGGACTTAGGGCTACTGGTTTTTACGAACTTCGGTGGCTCGCTCGCTGATTCGCACATCTCTTCCAGCTCCCAGACCAGTCTCTGACCGACTTTCCTCTCCTGATCTCCTCCCAGACTCTCAGTCGTAGCGACGTATGTGGTGAAGGGTAAGCATCTAGATTGTAGGTAATCTCGACTGATCTGCCTTCGTGTGCCCCCTATCTCGAGTCTCGACTGATCTTGTGATCTGCCTCCGTCTGTATTTTTTCCTTGTACAGGTTGTTCTACTTCTGTCGGACTGCCCCAGTCTAGAGTCTCGACAGGTATTGTTTTTCTTACTCAAAAAAGTCTTATAATATGTTCATACATCAACAAAAATTCTGTCTTGTTCTGTCGTGTGTTCATTGCCTCTGTCGTGTGTTCAAGGTGAAAGGAGTAGTGAAGTTTGCAAGTGTTATTGTGTCGTTGATTTAGGCAGGTATTGTTTTTCTTACCCAAAGTTGCAACAACTACTTGTGTGTTACTCTAATACTCTCTATTGAACTGATTTCCTTACGTTTTCTCTTGTAAGCTTTGATTTCAATCTCATCTCGAAAATCAAAAGCACTTCTAAGCTTGTTTGACTGATATGAAATTCTTTTTGTGCTACTGGAAGTAATGTTTTTGTTTCTATATCAAATGTATATTCTTTTTGTGCTACTTGTGAGCTTGTAAACTTGATTCAAGTGGTTGAATCATTGAATTGCACTATTGTGAGCTTGCCATAGCTTGTCTTTGAAGCTCTATGTTAATTTCTTTGGTGTAGTGATCCAGCACGAACTAAGGAGACATTATATTGTGAGTGACTTTGATTATATTGTGAGCAACTTTAATTGGTTCCATTACTGAAGCTTCTCATAAAAAAGTTGAGCAGCGATCAGGTACTGAACCTTCTGATTGTGTAGAAATATCTTTCAAGCCAAAGAAGAAGGCAAAGAATCTGGTAATGATAATTTTGGATTTTCTTGTAACTCCCATGCATTTTTTTAGAGATGTGTAGACTTTTCTTTTCTTTTCCCTTTATTTCTTTTTTTTTAAACATATGAATAAACTTTTGTATTCATGCTTCAGCTTTAGTTGCATAACAATTGTGTCTGCAGGTTTCTACATATGATCAAAGATGGAAGCTGGATTCTATAGTTCTGAATGAACAAGTAGTTCCTTTTAATAAAAATTCCTTGTTATAGTACCCAAAAAAGGTCCTTGTTATGATATCAGTGTTCCTCTTGTGAGGTCATGAAGTCAAATCAAAACTTGCTTTAAATTTGACATAATACGAAGTAGCTATTAGATTAGCACTAGAGTATATTTTGGAAATATTTAGAAAAATCAAAAGGCAAAATAAGAGACAGTTTGACTAAGATGACCAGTTGCTTTGTACATATCTTTCTCACTGTTGTTGTAGTCATTAAGAACTGTTCTTTTTAATTCATTCTTCACTCTTCTGAGTTGCTATTAAGATTTTCGAATTTAGCTATCATGTGGTCTCTTTACACTGCAGAGGAGTCTTTCCAAGAAGAGATTTGATTATCATCATTTTGAATCTAATTTTTGAAACAGTAACGTCATGTATCTATCAAAACATAGAACAAGGATTAAATAGCCATATGAAATTTTGGAAGTAAGCATGGGGAGTTGATATAGTTCGCTCTTAGATTTGTAACTGCTTATTGCTTTAAAATTATTTGTTTGTTTTCTTATACTGTGAGATTGTGAATAACTATGTTTATAGAGCCATTCTCTTCGACTTTACCTTGATGACTATAACTTGTGATAGGTACGTGCATGGGGATGTGAAGCCTGAAAATTTTCTGCTTGGTCCTCCTTGGACCCCTGATAAAAAAGGTTGTTTCTTGTTGATCTTGGATTAGGTGTGATTGAATTTTGAATCAAAAAACAAAAATTCCTGGTATAATTAATATGTTAGATCAAACCATGCATTTTTCCAATTAAAATGCATGGTCTGATCTTAAAATGTAATGTGAAGCTTGACCTTGTGGTTTTGTCTCCCTCATGTGCGAAACCTGGTAATTTATCCATTTTTCTTCTATTGTCTTGTCGATGCTTTTATTTTGGTGAAGTAACTCTTTTTTCTTTTAAATATAATGATTTAGGAGCCAATAAAAGAAGTTGGAATACTTGAGGACCATGATGCTACCAAAGAAACTCATCTTCATGTATATTGATAATAAGTTATGGTATGCCATTCTGATATGTAACCATTGTATGACATTTGCTTTGAGTATTATTGATTTTTTTGCCATAATTACAATGAAAGAATATGAAGGTAGTGTTCTAATACTTGTCATTTTATTGTTTAATTTCTCTCCTGCAAAGTTTTAAAAACTGGTTTTAAAACTTAGCAAGAACTGGAAATTACATTAAGTGAGGGAAGACGGAAAAATGGTGGGAGCCTGTACATATTCTTAGGAATTCCACTTAAAACTATTTAGTTGTTCCCAAAAAGAATAAAAAGCCACTCTGGCCAATTATGGAGGAGTTTGATCCTTTCTTTTCTAACTCTCATAAACTAAATTTACACATTAAGCATGGCTGGTCTTTGTTTCTCTCATGTTTGAAGTCCAATCTCTTCCTGCTCCTACATAGCATTGTAAGCCTTTGGGAAGTAGTTTCTTGGTGGTGTATGTATATACATCCCTGGAAGAAGAAGTCTCCTTCAGAGAAAGAAAAAGGGTCTATGGAATGGATGGTGAGAAACTTAATACTATTGCAATAAATGTCTTGAGGTGGCTACCTTAAATAGTTTGAGACATGAGAACAAATGGTTTTCTGTATAATTGATCACACACATTGCATGCATTTTCCATATCATAATCATTTATTTCCTCAAGTCTGCTTTATAGTTGCTTTTTTATCAAACAATTGATGAGGTTTAGTTTGTGATTTATTTTTTCTATCCATTTGTTCGTTACATTTCCTGCTAGTTTGTATGTTTCTTCGAGTTCTGCTTTTTTCGATGCTGGAAGTCTCAAACAGATTTGGTATATATAATGTCTTAACAGCCTATTCATAGGTTGGAAGAGAAAATCTTCAATGTCATCGATCTGGGACAGTAATGAGTCATAGGTCTACTGATATATTGCAATTAGCATTATTTTATTAATTCTTCTATTGTGCGATCTGTGCCCTCACATTCTAATGGTATGTGTTTGTTATTTTTATTTACTCACTACATCTAGCAGTCATTTGATTCTCAGTTTGCCATAGTATATGTTTTCTTCATTCTCTATTTCTATTTACTCTGACTATTCTCTTAAATTTCACAGATACCAAACTCTCAAGAAAGTGATGATTCTCCTGTTGATGCCATTCTGAAACGGAATAATTGACTGGTCTTAAGTGGGTGAGATCTATTATTTTGGTTTCCCTCATAAAATAAGCTTACAACGTGGTCAATGGAGCCCAATGATTCTAACGAGCAACCATTTTTAATTTATCAGGACTTCTTTGGTAAACCAGCGTTCTTGACTGTCTCTGGCCAACTTAATGGTGAAGCATATGCTTCTGCTCTTACTGATGTACACATATAATTTCATTTTCTTGAAAACTGTTGCTGCTATTTTTGTTTTAGCAAATTGTTCCCTTCATTTTTAAATTTCGAGTACAATTGGCAATTGAAACGAACTTTGAATATTGTGCTCATTTAGGTCTATACTTTTGGTCCCACATTCCAAGCGGATAATTCTAACACTTCACATTCCCAACACTTGGCTGAATTTTGGGTTAGTGATTTTCTGATTTTGTTATTTGTAGGTCAAGTGATGTGCATAAATGTTAAGAAAGCTACGAATCTTCAAAGATCAAATCAGTAAAGTTGGTCTTCCAAGAATCCAAATCCAAATAACTGAATAATGATTGTATTGTTTGGAGCTTTTAACGTTTATATGTGTTTTTTTAACTTTGAGACTTCTATCGGACATTAGAGTGTGTTTATGGTTAAAGATACAATGTACCTGATATTACTATTTAAAATTTGTTTTTTGGGTCAATTTTGATTACACAGGTTGTTTATAAACTATTTTTATAAATATGTATTTGATTCATATTTAAAATTAGCGATGGATTTAGCAATAAAATTGTCAAATATAGTGATGCTAAATACACATAATTACCCATTTAGCGATGGAATATAACGCATTTAGCGACGGAAAAGTAAGGTATAATATTCTAATTAGCGAGGGAAAAAGGAAATTTAGTGATGGAAAAGTAAAGCATAATATTCTAATTAGGGACGGAATTAGCAAGGGAAAAGGGAAATTTAGCGACGGAATTAGCGAGGGAAAAGGAAAATTTAGCGACGGAAAATGGAAATTTAGCAACAGGGAAAAAGGAAATTTAGCGACGGAAAATGGAAATTTAGCTACAGAATTAGCGAGGGAATAAATAAATTTAGCGACGGAATTAGTGACGGAAAATTTTCCCTCACTAATCCGTCGCTAAACTTTTCCGTCGTTAATTCCGTCGCTAAATTTAGCGACCCTCGTTTTAGTGACGGATTTAGCGACGGACTTTTTCCGTCGCTAATTCTGATTTTTCCGTTGCTAAATCTATTTTTTCCGTCACTAATTCGTCGCTAAATCTGATTTTTTAGTAGTGATACCTTGTTTTGATAATAACAAAATTAAGTATTTTATATGTTAAAAAGAGTTCAAGAAATTAAAAATGTGTTTCGGAATCTAAGTTGCAAAATCTTGATTCAATGCTTCATGAGAATACTTGAGTGTATTTGTCAGAGTATTGACAGTACTCAAGCATTGGTATTCAATGCTCCAACACTATATGTTTTTGAACTTAAGAAAATTTAGTACTTCTAGACAATACTTCAAGCATTGACATGAAGTGTTGTTAATACTCGAGCATTGGAAATTGATACTCAAGCATTGTGTTTTTGAAAAAAAGTTTTAAACTATACTCTCAGTGAACACTTCAAGCATTAGCATGAAGTATTGCCAATGCTCGAGCATCGTGAGTCAATGCTCGAGCATCAGGCTAAAATAGGGCTTACTAACAATGATGCAATGAAGTATTGCAAGTATTGGCTGACGGCAGAGCCAATGCTCGAGCACTAGGTTTACAGTACTCGAGCATTGAGGTTTCTGAAAGTGCTACCAGTCAACACTTCAAGCATTGGCTGACATCACATCTAATGCTCGAGCACTAGTAATGTAGTGCTTGAGTATTAAGCCTTTTATCAGTGCTGTCAAGCAGTACTTCAAGTAAAACCTTCCAGCAGAGCCAATGCTCGAGCACAGTTTGGCAGTGTTAGAGTATTGTGATCTTTCACTCTTCATTGGAAGCAAATACTGCAAGCATTAACTGCAAGCACTGACAATGCTCGAGCATCTGAAAATTTTCACTATTCACTAATACTGGCTGAAAATGCTCCAGCATTCACTATAAGCATTCCTAATGCTTAAGCACCATGATCTGGTACTCGAGTATTGTGACTTCTCAGAACTTATATTTTTCAAAACTTGCACAGAATGCTCGAGCAATTTTAGAAAGCATTATCAACACTCAAGCACTGTGATTTCTTACTCGAGTAATTGATTCTTTTTCAAACACTTTCATGCAAAACTCGAGCAGTGTGTCAAAGCATTGAACTTTTCTTTGAAACTTATCAAGTAACACTTAAGCATTGATCAAGTTGTGCTCGAGCACTACTTTTCTGACAGCTTTTATTATTGATACACTGCTTTACACACCTACTTTCTTTATCTGTGTAACGACATTTTGAATATTGTCTGGGGTTATAAATGCAGAAGTGTGTAACAATAAATGAGGAAAGAAGCACAGGTATAGTCCGAGGTTCGGAGACTTTAACGTTCTTCTGCATCATTCGCCATTGTCTGACCCTGCAGCTTTTAATGCCATTAATGAAGAAGCCAAATGGTCGATGATGAGAGCAACGGCTATTCAATGGAGTCTAACGGACATTTAAGATCTTTTCAACTATAAAAGGAGAAGCATTCAATATAGAGAAAAAACAACAACGAATATTCTGAGCATTCAACGACATTTATTTCTTTCTCTGTATTCATTCATAATCTTTTAATGTGCTTCATTATTAGTCATCCACTCTCTTGAGAGAGATTTTTGTGGCAAAAATACTTTGTAAATTTGTGAGAAACTCAAGGATGAGACCTTGAGTGAACTGGGCTGAAAGTGAGATAGAAACAGAGTGTGTGACTCTGTTTTAATGAGAAGTGAAAGGGGGAGTGGATTCCCATATTGTACAAGCTTGTTAAGCCTCAATTCATTGCTGATAGTGGATTTGGAAATCTCAGAGTTGCTCTGAGGACTGGACGTAGGTCAAGAAGACCGAACCAGAATAAATCCCTGTGTTCATCATCTCTCTTCTCTCTCGGTGACTTTATTTTTAATTCTGTGATTTTAAAGCGTTAAAACTTTATTAGACCAATTCACCCCCCTCTTGGTCAAATCCTATTCTAATATTTGGTATCAGAGCAGGTCTCTTGTTTAAAAGACATAACAGTCTCAAGAGAGATCATGGCAGGATTTGGCGAGCATATACTTAATGACGAAGCTTCCATCACCAGGCCTCCAGCATTCAATAGCCAAAAATTTTCTTTTTGGAAAATTAAATTTCAAAACTTCATTTTAGCCACTGACATTGATTTATGGGATGTATTTGAGCAAGGAAACTATGTGCCTATGAAGGTGGAGGATGAACTAACTCCTAAAACTCATCCTGAGTTTGATAGTGAAGATCTTAGGAGAGTTCATCTCAACAGAAAGGCTATATTGATGTTATAAGCAGCATTAAATAAGGATGATTTCTTCAAAGTCTGCACTCTTCCTTCTGCAAAACATATGTGGGATGCATTGGAAATAGCTTACGAAGGTATTGAAGTAGTGAAAGAAAGTAGAGTCAATATGCTGACCACTGAGTATGATTTACTCAGGATGAAAGATGAAGAAACCATTGTTGAATTTCAAATGCATCATACACATCTCATCAACAAATTGGCAGCCCTTGGCAAAACATATGATCAACGTTCTCAAGTGAGAAAAATCCTGAATGTTTTGTCCAATAAATGGGAAGCCAAGGTCACAGCCATAGAAGAATCCCATAGTGAATCAATGACCTCAGTTGCAACCCTCTTTGGAAGCCTTGCTGAGTATGAGAGCAAGTAAAAGTGCAAGAAGGAGTTATCAAACATTGATGAGAAAAAGAAAAAGGGGCTGGCTCTAAAAACCACTAAGGAGAAAGAAAAGGAACCTAAATCAGAAGATGATGTGGAGGATGAAGAACTGGCAATGGTCGTCATAAAGTTTAGACGTATGTACCGAAAGGATCAAAACTTTTATAGGCCACAAAAAGGAACAGCAAGCAGAATCATATGTTATGAACGCAACAAGCTTGGCCATATTAGAGCTGATTGCCCACAACTAGCAGCTTAGAATAAAGAGAAAGAAAAGAAAAGGCCAAAATTCTTCAAGAAGAAGAAGGCATGTGTCTCAGGCATTTGGGGTGATAGCTCAAATGAAGAAGAGAGTGAAGCAGAAGAAGAAGCAAACCTTTGTCTTGTGGCTCAAGAAGAAGAAACTGACACCAAAGAGGTAATTGTTGAACCTAGCTATGATGAATTACATCAGGAATATGATGAAATGCATATTGAATTACTTAAATTCGCTAAAAACCAGCTGAAAAACCTGTTGCCATAAATGCTTGCTCAAAATGCAATGAGTTGAAAAATGAAAATGAGAAGTTATCCAAAACTCTTCAAAAATTCACTCAAGGCAGTGAGATGCTTCAGGTAATTCTGAAAAATAAAAAAAGCTACGAATGATAGAAGTGGTATAGGATACACTTCTCAAAATGGTTTACATAAAGGAAAGAAAAAGCATGGCAACAAGAGTTATTTGAATTATTTTCAAAAATCTATTCATTCCTCTTAACCCTTTGCATTTTGCAGCTACTGTAATAGAAAAGGCCATCAAACTAGAAATTTCTATTTTAGGAAAAACAAAGCTTTATGCACTTATAAATGGGTACCAAAAGGAACTTATGTTTCAAATGCACCAAATACTAACCCCCGAGGACCCAACAGAACTTGGGTACCTAAAACAACTAAATGATCTTCTGCAGGTATGTCTTAAAGCATCCAAAGCAAACAAATGGTACATTGATAGTGGATGCTCAAGACACATGACCGGTGACAAGAGCAGATTTGTCAGCTTGAAAGCTAAATATGGTGGAAAAGTAAGCTTCAGAGGAAATCAATTGGGGAGAATCACAGGAGGAAGAGAAATAGCTAATATGAATGGAACTTCGGTAAAGAATGTATATCACATAGAAGGTCTCTGCCACAATCTCCTCAGTGTTAGTCAAAGAACAGACAGAGGCAATTGGGTGATATTTGACTCTAAAGAATGTTTCATCATCAATAAGAAAGATTTCCTCACTGATAAAGAGAAGTTGAACATTCAACTCAGGGCCCCTAGAGATGCTAACTGCTACACTATTGAATTAGCAAAGAATTTTTCAAACTCATACTTAATTAGTCAAGCTGATGAAACCCAATTGTGGCATAAACGATTGGCTCATGTAAACAGGCATCAACTTGACAAATTAATCAGAAATGAACTAGTTCAAGGGCTTCCAAAACTCAAATTCAAAAATGACTTGGTGTGTGATGCTTGTTAAGTGGGAAAGCAAACCAAATCATCTTTCAAATCAAAACCTGAGCTTTCATCCAAAAGGCCCCTTAAACTACTTCACATGGATTTGATGGGTCCAGCTAGCTTGAAAAGCTTAGGAGGAAATTTATATATTCTAGTGATCATTGATGACTTTTCCAAATTCACATGAACCATATTTTTAACCTCTAAAAATGAAACATTTGAATCATTCATTGTTTTTGCCAAAAAGGTTAAAAATAAGAAAGGTATGTCTATTGTTTCCATTAGAACAGATCATGGAAGAGAATTTGAAAATGGAGACTTTGCAACATACTGTGAAAGTGAAGGAATTTATCACAATTTCTCAGCACCAAGAATTCCTCAACAAAATGGAGTGGTGGAAAGGAAGAATAGGGTGCTTGCTGACATGGCACGGGCGATGATGATAGAAAAGCAGGTGTCACAAGTTTTTGGGCAGATGCTCTAAGCACAGCTTGCTATATCTCAAATAGAGCATACATAAGGCCATCACTTGGAAAGACACCATATGAGTTGTTCAAGGGAAGAAAACCAAATCTTTCTCACCTTCATATCTTTGTTAGTAAATGCTTCATTCATACTAATGGTAAGGATAATCTTGGTAAGTTTGATCCTAAGTTTGATGAAGGTTTATTTCTTGGTTACTCAAATAGGAGAAAAGCTTATAGGATTTTTAACAAAAGAACTTGTGTGGTAGAGGAATCTGTGCATGTAGTGTTTCTTGAAATTAATCCTCCTACAAAATTTGATGCTGATGAAGAAATTATTATTTCAAAATGTTTTGAAAATCCAAATAAGGATAGTTCAACTTATTGTTAACCATCCCAAGCTTTTGAAATTGAACAATCATATGAACATCCTCAATCTCCTCAACCAAGAGCTTGAAAGTACATCCGCGATCACCCCATCAACCAAGTGATTGGAGAGGTGAATGAAGGTGCACAAACCAGAAAAAGATTTATCAATAAAGCTCAATTTTCAGCTTTCATTTCACAAATAGAGCCTAAGAATGTGGAGGAAGCTTTGACTGACAATGATTGGATAATAGCTATGGAAGAAGAACTAAATCAATTTGAAAGAAATCAAGTTTGGGATTTAGTTCCCAGACCCAATAATCATCCTGTCATTGGTTCAAAATGGGTGTTTAGGAACAAACTTGATGAATCCGGAATCATTGTTAGGAGTAAAGCAAGATTGGTTGCAAAAGGTTATGATCAAGAAGAAGGCATTGATTATGATGAAACCTATGCTCCTGTGACAAGGTTAGAAGCTATTCGTATATTACATGCCTTTGCTTGTTTAATGGATTTCAAATTATTTCAAATGGATGTCAAAAGTGCTTTCTTAAATGGTTTTATCATGGAAGAAGTTTATGTTGAACAACCTCCTGGGTTTGAGGACATTTCCAAACCAAATCATGTTTACAAATTAAAAAAAGCTCTTTATGAGTTAAAGTAAGCTCCTAGAGCTTGGTATGAAAGATTAAGTAGTTTCTTAATCAATAAATATTTTGTTAGAGGAAAAGTAGATACAACTCTATTTATTAAACATTCAAAATCAAATATGTTAGTTGTACAGATTTATGTTGATGACATTATCTTTGGTGCCACTGACAATGATCTTTGCCAAGAGTTTGCTAAGATGATGCAGGCAGAATTTGAGATGTCCATAATGGGAGAGTTGAATTTCTTTCTTGGACTTCAAATCAAGCAAAGAAAGAATGGCATCTTCATAAATCAGGAAAAAAATTTCAGAGAGCTGTTGAAGAAGTTTGGAATCGATCAATGCAAAAGTGTTAACACTCCTATGAGTTCAACAACACTCGTTGATGCAGATATCAATGGAAAGGATTATGATATTAAAAGATACAGAGGAATGATTGGATCCCTCATTTACCTCACAGCAAGCAGGCCAGACATCCAATTTAGTGTTGGAATGTGTGCAAGATATCAATCAGCTCCAAAGGAATCACATGCTGAAAATGTAAAAAGGATTTTTAGATACCTTGCAGGAACAATTGATCTTGGAATTTGGTATCCAAAAGGAGCAAATGATCAATTGATTGCATACTTAGATTCAGACCATGCTGGATACAAAACTGATAGAAAAAGCATAAGTAGTCAATGTCAATTTCTTGGAGTTGCTTTGGTTTCTTGGTTCAGCAAAAAGTAATCAACTGTGTCATTATCATCAACAGAAGCTGAATACATTGCTGTTGCAAGTTGTTGTGCTCAAGTCTTGTGGATGAAGTAGCAACTCCAAGATTTAGGAATGGTGTTCAGTGAAATTCCAATCTACTGTGACAGTACCAGCACCATCAATCTCACCAAGAATCTAGTGCATCACTCAATAACTAAGCACATTGACATTAGACATCATTTCATCAGGGACAATGTGCAAAAGAAAGACATCAAGGTTGAATTCATTCCAACTCATCTCCAAGTGGCTGATATTTTTACAAAACCATTGGCCAAAGAATAATTTTTGAATATAAGAAGAGAATTGGGAATGGTAAATCCCAATGAATTGTGAGTATGAACTGTTTTAATATTGATTTAAATTTGTTTTGATGAATAACAATTACTAACTTAGGCTTCGGAGTGTTTTATCATAGTTTTGCAGGTGCTTTGAATGAACACTTGCAACACTAAAAGGATGAATACTCGAGCAACAACTCAAATTTTTGAAGAAAAAGATGGAATACTCGAGCACAAATGAAAGAATACTCGAGCATTCAAGCAAAATAAGGCATTTGCAACAATGCTGGGAGTAAGTACTCGAGCATTAGGTGGAAGCACTTGTAATACTCGAGCATTCAATTTCAATGCTAGAGCACTAAAAGCCAGTACTCGAGCAATGGAGTACAATACTCAAGCACCATATTATCAGTACTCGAGTATTGGACCCTGTTGAGCATCTGTGTGTAAAAAGACCCCGATGCTCGAGCACTGAAAATCAATGCTCGAGCACTGGAGTGCAATACTTGAGCACATGTTGCTAGTACTTGAGTATTGCTCTGTCTGTTCATCTTCAATTATTAACACTCGAGCACTGACACTTAGCACTCGAGCACTGAGAACTAACACTCGAGCACTAAGTAACAATGCTCAAGCACTGGCAGATTCTGGTCACTTATGCTCCCTTTCTCGTCAATACTCGAAACCTAACTCTCGAGCACTCTCAAATCCTCTCAACCCAAATTGTTGTAACTGCTCCCAAAACGTTACAACCTCTCTCAGAAACCCATTTTCGGCCAAACCCCTCTATTATTACACACATTTACTCCCTCAAATACTCCATTTTTCACTCTCATCGCCGAAACATCCCTTTTCCTCAACTATCCATAATTTGCTTCAAAATCTCCCATGGCACGCACAAAGTCTACTGTTGGCAAGGGCAAGTCACCCACTCCTTCCCAATCCAAGTCTGCCCCTCAACCACCAATCCGAGGAGACAGTAGCACCATCCATTCAAAAATCCATTGCAAGCAAACCTAAGTCCATATTGAAAGAAAAAGGCAAGGGACTTCTGATTACATCCTCTCAAACTGTGCCTACATAGACTATAGCATTTGACTTAGAAACTAAAAGTGAAGGTGCCTCTCCAGAAACAATGGCCACTTCATCAAAGGCTAAACCAAAAGGGAAGGTCAAAGGGAAGAAAAAGAGTACGGAATTTCCAAAAGCACCAGAAGGCTTCAACACCTCATCGGTATTTATTTTAAACCCCTCTAACTATGAAGAAAAATTGAAGAATAGGCCTTTGTGTCTTGCTGTTTCTGTTGATTTGAAAGAAATTGATAGGATGGGGATTAAGGTATCAACAGAATGAGTCGTCTACTTTCTAGGTAGTCATATCGTTGGGGACATTTTTTATTATGATGGGTGATTATCTGATTTATGTGGTGTCTTCCTCTTGATGATTCTTGCGATCCATATTGGCCGGTTGTCTCCTGGATTAAATTAATCAGTGTTCATACAAAAAAATAACATTTGAGCATTTATATTTGAGTAGTAAGAAAATAAGTTTTTGTAATATTTTATACATGAATATTTTATTTACTTGTAAATAATGTAATTTTTATTTGTTTTGAACTAGATTGTGTGCGGTTATTTTATAAGGATAGAGGTTATGTATTTAATGTCTTTTTAAATTTGAATGTTGTTTACAATGGTTTAGGGTTTAATCAATGGATCGTATTTGGATGAATGTGTTAAGAACTACTGATGAATATGAGAATGGTGTGGAAGAGTTTATTGAATTTGCTAAAAGAAATGCGATTAGCAAAAATGGGATGTAGTTTTGTCCCTGTGTCAAGTGTATAAATGGGATTAAGCAAAATATTGATGATATAAGGGATCACCTAATTTGTGAGGGAATAAGTCTCTAGTACAAAAAGTGGATATGGCATGGGGAAAATGTAAATGCATATGCAGCACACGAAAGAGATTCTATGGATGCAATAGATGAAGATAGAATGGAAAGAATGATTCATGATGTTGAGATAGAATCTTTTGCCCAAGCGCCTGTATATGAAAGCATGCGGAGCGATGCAGAGACACTGTTGTACCCTGGGAGTAAGCATACACATTTGACGTCTTCTTGATTTGTAAATAATTCTTATTTCTTCAAGGTGAATATATATAGTTTCTAACTTTTCATGTCGACTTGTACAGGGTTAATTAGATTGATGAATTGTGTTACTCTACCACAAATGTACAATGGTCTTTGCTCAGTAAATGAGACAATGACTTTTGTGTTTTGCTACCACAAGGACTTGGCTTAGGTAGATATATACGTCTAACTCTTGATGAGTCACAATGACTTTTGTTTTTAACTCTGATGTGTTTATTATGTCTGTACTTGATCTGGTGTACAAAATGGAATTACCTACTACAAACTGAATCAGATGTAGTAAAGGGGTTAAATAAAATTGAACATAATGTTTTTTAAAAAATATGCCTACGGCACCCTATATAGCAATATAGGGCGCCGTAGGGTACCACTTACGGTGCCCTATATTGTAATATAGGGCACCGTAAGTGGTAGCATACGGTGCCCTATATTGCTATATAGGGCGCCGTCATCTTCAAATATAGGGCGCCGTAGGTCTAGCCTACAGCGCCTTACATGATATAGGGCGCCGTAGACCCTAACTTTCTACTTCCGTCACATACACGCCCCCTTAGATAGGGTGCAAATTAGGTCAAAAATATGGCTAAAAAGTACCTTTTGTAGTAGTGAAAACATCAAATGTAAGTTACTGAGAATAATATCCAATTAAGTTAAACAAGTCTTTGTATGGCTTGAAGCAATCAGGACTTATTTTTATGAAAATATATGTGAGTTGTTTTGCCATAATTATTGTCTACGCAGATCTACATTCTTTAGTTTGCCATCTCCTTGGGGCAGCTTAATGGAGCTGTTATTGATTTTATCTCAGCAATATTGGAAGGTGATAGTTTCTGTGCAAGCCGGTTTTATTTAATTGGATATAACATTAAGGAATTCTAGGAGGAATGGGATATAGACATTCACCGCAAAATGTTCACAATAATATAAGGAATTTATAATTTTTTTACATATATTGCAATCCCTCACGGATTGCTTTATATATATATATATATATATGAAACAAAAAATTTGATTAAAAGCTAAAATGATTACACACGTAAAATTCAACTCATGCATTGGAGTCTAAATGAGAAGGGTTTTAAAACATAATAAAACACAGAACAAGAAAATAAGTAACAAAAAACTAAGCAAGGGGTACTGCATGGAAGCAAAAATAGCTGAATCCAGCCATATGGAACATGTCCAATAGCTTCAAATCTCCAAATGTGTGAAGGATATATAGCTCTGAACAAGAAGCTGACCAAGATTTATCTGTCCAATATAGAGCGTGACATATACAGCCAAAAGAAATGGCCAAGATCAACTAATCTTTGAAGGAATTTGAAAAGGCTAAGGACTTTTTTTGCTAGTTTTTTTTATTCTGAAAAATGTTGTTCAAATCAAGTTTTAAAAAGAAAAAAACCATGTATGTACGAATAATTGTTTTAAAAAGTTACATTTGTAAATAAATATATTGAGACTAGACAATGAAGTTTTGATGGGAACTCGAGTCCTTAAATAGAGAAAAAGCCATTGAGTGAAAAATAAAGAGTTTCTCAAATTTTTCGAACAAAAACTAAGAAACAAAATTAATACAAAAAAAAACCAAATAAAATTTGTTTTTGGTTTTTATATTTGAAAAACAATTTTATGTTTTTTTTAAGAAAACTTATTAAAAACAAAACGCTAAACAAAACAATGAATAAAAAAGGTAGAAGGGTTGAAGAAGTGCACGGTAACAGAGAGGTAGAGTATGAGCATATTTATATTAGTATTTAAGAAATACGTTCATACAAATTAAAACAAAATTCATTTATTTTACTTACCTTAAAATTTGTAAATAATATTGAAAAAATATGGTTAATACAAATCTGCACGATAGCTGAAACCCATCAACATTCATGTTACAGCTAAAAGAATATCAAGCAAATCCAGCATCCAAAGTTGAAACATAAAACACGCTAAGACAAAAAAAATCACAAATAACCAAACATAAAAGAAGAAAACGAGGAGACTATCAAAACCGCAGGATTAGATTTCTAACAACTCTAATAATTTAAAAGAAAAAGGATTATTTTTCAAACGCAAACAGCGCGTCGCTAAAAGTCACTTTGGGTCTTTGGCCACGTCTTAGAAAAAGCTACGTAAAAAAACTGAATGAGGTCATCATATTTATTTTTTTTATTTAGGTTAATAGTATTTGCTTTTCTGAAAGTGTGCAACAAAAGTGAAGGCAACTTTTCCACGAAGGTTAGAAGTGCTACATGAGTCAACTAAGTCAATGAGGAACCTTCACGCTTTTCAATGTCTGATCACTGACCGGAAGATACGTTACACCTAATTCAAGAAGGGCTGCATCCCCCGAGAACCTAAATCCTTGTATATTTTTATAATAAATTTTGTAGGAGAAAATTTGTGGCAGATTTTCAAGTAAAAAATGATATAAATACAAGAGATTTAAATTTATAATAACATATTCAATAAGATTTTTACGAAATAAAAATTATGAAAGAATTTTATTATGTAGTTATATAATTTTCAACAATTTTTTAATAATATTTAATCGCTAATCAAATAATTATTCATTTCTTTTTTTATTTTTATGCCTTCGGTATTTCATTATTGCATTCGGGCTCAGCGCAATGCAATCAAATTTCTCTTGCCCAGGGACCACGTAATAATGACCAGGAAAATAAAACCGCGTTAACAATGTTGAAGTCTCTTCAGAGTCAAATCTGTTTAGATTAGCAATAATAGTTATTTTTCAAACATTTAATATCAATAAAGATTTATCTCAATTTAAAAAAAGGTTCCGTTTGTTTTTCAAAAAGAGAGGGTTCGAAAAAAAGCTCTGCTAGGGTTTATCACACACAGAAAAGGGGACCTGAGAGACTTCGTCGCCCACTGCGACGGAGGAAAAGAGGGAGGCCTCAATCGCATACTGCGGCTAAAGGCCACTGAGA
>JANTPZ010136607.1:0-20766 GCA_025593235.1 Vachellia pachyceras
AATTTGAGACGTCTAAAATAAATCGTGAGTTGTGCGATGTATGTGCAGAGAAATCATTCCTTCCAAAGAGAGACATGGAATGGTTCTTCTTCTGTCCCAGGGATCGAAAGTATCCGAATGGATCAAAAACAAACAGAGCAACCAAAGCCGGATACTGGAAAGCCACCGGAAAAGACAGAAAGGTTGTGTGCCACTCTTCTCCTTCCTCTGTCACCGGTTACCGCAAGACTCTGGTTTTCTATTGTGGAAGAGCTCCTTTAGGTGATCGAACCAACTGGGTCATGCACGAGTATCGCCTTTGTGATGATCTTGCCACAGGATCCCCAAGCTTTCAGGTATACTTAACTGTTTCAAAGTTTTTAAATTGTGCCTCCTTCAATGTTGGGTCTCAAGAGCGATGTTTTGGGCGTAGGGTGCTTTTGCTCTGTGCCGAGTGATTAAGAAGAATGAGAAACCCAGTGATTTGAAGGGAGAGCACAACGGTAAAAGGGCTGGAAGTAGTTCTGTTAATGGGAATGATACATCAATGAAAATCTCAAATGAGCCTTTCAGCAACATCTCTGGTGATGTTTCGTCGCAAACAAGTCATCTATACAATGAGAGTGGCCATTCAAGCCCTATTACTTCTCCCTCCAATGCGGTTCAGACGGCGGAGTTCGAGCAAGCTTCCATGGAGACCAATCCTTCAGAAATCTGGATCTCTCCGGATTTTATTCTTGATTCTTCAAAGGTCTTGGCATTTTTGTAGGAATAAAAGAACAAAACTTAAGATTTAATTGCCTCATTTTAGACGCGTCTCTGACTTTCTCTGTTTTTCTCTCTTTCCAATAACTGCAGGATTATCCTGAAGTACAACATGCAGTGTCTGAGTACTTTCCAATGTATGACTTATCAAGTTCAATGACCCACACAGAGATTTCACCTTCTTCATCGTACTCAAATTTGAATGGGGAAGTTGAATGTGCTGTTGATCTTAATATGTCAACCTTCATGGTACATGCAGACTTCATGAACTTTTATGGAAATGACCCTATGCCCTATGGAGGTTTTGATCAGAACAATTCAATCACGTATCCGAGATATTTCTGAAAAGACAAGCAGGTGACGATGAGAGTTTAGGAGAATTTAGAGACGGTTTCGACTAGAGTTGAGTTATGACTTGGTTTGTCATTAGAAGGGATAATATCCGAGGCAACGCTTTTTTTTTTAATGTATGTCTTGGAGTGACAAATAAACGTAAACGTACACTTAATCAACCAGAAGTCGTTTTCTGGTTGGAGTGCTCGAGTATATGTTTGTCATTTGCTCGAGTATATGTAGAGTGGCCCGGTGATAATCACTTTTACCAATTTCTCACACAGTTGGTTTACTATCAATCTTTGGTTAAAGCCACCTTCTATATATATGATTTAAGTAAAGCTTCTGATAATATATGTGCTGTATTCTAGCCTCTTAAACTCCGATGGCAAGTTCAAGAGCATGCAAGTGTGTGCTTCACGCTAATCAAGTCATATTTTGTTTGGAAAAAACGAAGATGTGTAATTTTTAGAAGTTATATTCTTATAAAATAAGGAGTTTATGTGAAAGATTGTGTAGGGAGTTTAATTCTAAAGTCATGTCTTCTAATATAGTAGAAAGAGTAACTCTTTATGGAAAAATCATTATTAATATTTAATTATATTGATTCATGAATCAACCTATGAGATTTATGAATCTAATATATGATCATGACTTATTATTAAAATGATATGATTGTGACTTTTAATTGAAGACGTATTACTTTAAAAGGTATCACTTTAAGACATATATCAATGCATTATAATACCCTCAATATCTCTCCATTTGAAAATATAATTTTTACATGTAATAAGATCAAATTCATTATCTTTTTTGAGTACACACATAGATAAAACTAAATTATCGTTTTGTAAAAACTTTTATTGTCTTGACTTGAGTGTGTAGAATCCAATCCATACTCAAGTGGCTTTCTTGTATCATGCAATATAGAAATATGTGGGGGTGAATTAAGTTTAAAGGAAAGGTTACCCACACTTTGGAGATATCATACACAACTTTCATCTTCACCTTTTCTTCTTGTACTCTTCACTGCCAACAAATTTTGCACCGTAGCAAGATTAATTACGCTTTCAAGTGGCTTGATTATTATGTAAAGCCTGAAGTCAAAAGCAGGAACAAACGGGAAGGAGAATCTGCATGCCAACAAAAAATTGGGCTCCAGTTTCTACTTCTTGTCACCAGAGTCGCCATTTAACTTTATCAGTGCAGATATGTTCTTTCGAAAAATAAAGTTAATACTAGTAGAAATATTACTTTTGGAGTTGATAGGACAATGCCACTGTGCAGTTGCTTTGAGGAGCATCCAATAAACTTCCTGTTTGCAAGTGGTAACAGCCGGGTTTTGTTATTCTGTTTAAATAATTATCTCTCTACAGTAACAGTTTCAAGGAGTGAATATGCCTAAGCAATACCTCACGCAAACTCATTTTACAGCATACTATCATTTAACAATTGCATTTAGTACCCTAATATAAATAAGATAAGGGTGCTGGACGTAATTAAAAAATAATATCAGTGTTTTGAATATATCATACACAAAAGTATAATATTTAATGTTACTAGAAGTAATATTAGAGTGTTAGATACTACCTTACTCTATAAAATGTTTGTAACAGAGTTGAAGATACACGGGCTTTTAGCTCATGTGCCAATTCATCATTTTGGATTAGATATACACCCCATGGTATTACACACGCACTGATCCAAAGTTACATATGCTTGAGTGTCCAAGAGTTTCCAAGAAACTGCAATTCACACAAGAGCATTTCTCCAAGAACGCGTACATGACTTTTAAGAAAGCACTAGCAATTACAAGACTATAAATAATATGGTAATGCCTTTGACAGATTCTCCGCTCCCTTGCTTCGCCTTCAGCACCAACTTATCTCCTGTCCAAAGAGTGTACATGCAGCCTTTTTTGATTTCCTCGCTAAGCAAGGTTTCTATATGGCTGCAAAAGAATAATTCCTTCAACACTCATGCTCCACTTTGAGAGTTGAAAATGAAACGACTGAAAATAGTGCACAACACAACGGAGGTCAGTCTATGCATAATCATTTTTCTATGTTTGTTTGTTAGATCTTCTTAGTGGAAGATGACAAGGGCTTATTGGATTTTTTGTTCTCTTTGCACAAAAGCTTTTATCCAGTGGGTGGTTTGTCTCTTAATGGATGTGGACAGCAGCCATGAAAGGCAAAATGGAAGTATTCTTTACCCACAACGCACTTGAGCTCAAGTTTTGAGTTCGAAAGTGATCCTGGACTAATTCATTATTATTATCTCCTTAAGTCGCAAAAATTATATCACATAATAAAGCATCATTGATTAATTTCTTATTCATAACAGAATACAGTTCGTAAGAATTCTGTAAATCAATCTACCCCGTGAGAAGGTAAATGGTTTAGAGTCACATCAACACGTGGTTTCCCACAAGGCACAACAACCTCATCATCTGGCTTGAACTCTTTGAAGCAAGCTAATCTCCCAAGTTCTTCAACTTCCTCTATGACAAAGTCCAGTTTTGCAACTATCTCCACCAGCATAGAAGCAAAAGCTGCAAAAGGAAGAGCTTCAGAGAACTCAAGGCTAGTTATCACGATTTTACTTAGTTGTGGTCTTAAAGACTTTCTCTCCGCGTCCTTCGACTGTTCTGCAAAAACCCTTTTAGTTTTCCACTCTAATAATGCCGAAGAGTCGGTTTTAACACTCGATAGTGAAACTCCATAGTTCTGTTTCTGCGTTTTCTGCCTTGCCTGTGCTGCAGCTATAGCAAACATGTTGGTTGCTGGGCTATCATTGGATCCCAAGAAGAGACGAGGCTGAGATTTTATTGCAGTGTTGAGGTCTTGTAAGGCTTCATGAAGATGATCGGAGAGTATTTCCGGTGAGCAATGGCGGCGACTCCTTATGCTGTTGGCTAGTTCCATCAATACCTTTGAAACCTCTGTTGCAAGCCGTATGCAGGGCTCCTTGAACATGGCTCGAACAGATCGTGGCGTCTTCAAAAACGAAATAAAATTAAGAATGGAATGAATTAACTTATTGATCAAATTAATTTGATCTCTCAGATATTACCTGAATTTCAGTTCTTAAACAACCATGCAAGGCAAACACAGTGTACCCAAATTGACGAAGAACAGCTCCAACTTTCAAATACTGCTTAAACGGAAATCTGTGACAGTACCTTGAATGCCTCGGCTCCCAACTTGCATGTAATGCCTAATCATTCATAATTATAAAAAGCAACAACGTCAGACATATATGTTATAATGAACTTTCACATTTAGTATATAGTAAATGAACCTAAAAGCAGATGCCTTGCCAGTGTTTCATCAATGGACTTTGAGTCCAGAACTCCCTTATAACCTTTGTAAATAGGATCCTCCGACGTTTTTATGTCTTTTTCATTTGCTTCCATTTCACCATAGAAGTATTCATTGGCACACTCTGCAACATTTTATCTTAACCACACTAACATGATTTCTTTAAGGAGAGAAAATCCCAAAAAAAAAAAAGACGAAAGGAAGGTTCGAGTTTGTACAATTCGCATACCTTCTATAGAATTGGCAAGGCCTTCAAGCTTGAAAACTGTGGAATTATGAAGGTCTTCCCCTGACCAATTTGGAAATATCAATAGACTCATGATAAGGCATATGCCACAGCCTACGACTATGGTGACCAAACGATCGTGTGCAATGGCCAACACATTGTCAACTCGGTAGCTCGACGCAGTGATCAGATTGAAGGTCAAGAGAAATATCACTGCACCATAGTCATAGTTCTTTTTTATGTAGGGAAAGAACCTCATATAAGTAGCAGCAGATCCTGTAGATCAATATGAGATGAAAGAACAATCACATAGGTTAGCAAAGTGAAATTGACAAGTCGTATGTGGCATGATCATTATGGTCAAATTTTGCCCAGGAAGTTTTTGTGTAACAGTCGTGAATATCTAAAAATTTTATTAGATGGGAAGTGTTAAAAAGGAGCAAAGTTACCCCAACAGTTAAAAAACTATAGTTAATTATTAATATTTTTAACATTCAGGGATAAGATTGCTCCTTGTATTACATTTTCGAGACGTATTGATCTAACAAAAACATTCCAATAATCACAACTCCTATGTTAACACTTTTGGGATAAAATTGGATCTTAACGTATGAATTGTTAGATGTCTTACCTGTAAGAAAAACGAAAGCTCCAATGGAAATAGCTTTAAAGACATGGCCTGATGATTTTGCAATATACTCAATAAGCAATGCTAATAATCCTGCCAGAAGTGTTCCCAATCCTCTGTTCAGACCTTTGCACAATGTTGCCCCTGTGAGCACAAGAGAGTGAAAAAAGGTCATTCAAGTTCAAAAGGCAAGGATATAGAGAAGTAGAAACAGAACCAGTCGGGAGAAACTAGCCTGCTGTGAACTCAAGCACAACCACCACGGTCATTACAGCCCAAATAGCATTCTTTCCAATCCCTTTGTATAGTGGCTCCACCAGATACAACAGAGAAACAAGAGTTAGAGACAAACCCACTTTTACAGCATGGACCGCTCTTCTGGGGTCTTCACGTCCCACCTTCCACATGGTTTGCCAAGCCAAACTCGGAAGCTTCTTTAGTTTCTCGCCAACAATGCGAACATGTTTCTTCCAATTCTCAGTAATTTCTCCATTCTCATTCCCAGCCATTACCATTTCTAAGCCTGCATGAAATTTCAAGAGCATTTCTTGGTATGGGGAGTGTAGGACTATTTATGTATGAAGAGAAGAAGCAAGTGCCAACTTTTTATGATGTGGGAAAAGCTGGCCATATCTTTTCTTTATTCACGTGAAATCCATTAAAGTTCACAAGAGTTCAAGATGAGTTGTTTATGGGGAATCTTAAAGTCCATGCATGATAATAATCTGTACTATTACCTCCGGTTCTTAATATAAAATTTAAACTATAAAATGAATCTTATATTAACTATTAAAAGTTAGTATTATCTATTTGCATTTCAGTATATGCCATTAGATGCCACTCTACTAACAACATCTACTAACAGTTTCTTTCCGGAAGTTATGGTTGAAAAGTTCTTTTGGTTTGTGGAAACAACTGAATTCTAATGGAAAATCATGTCAAGAAGCATAATACAGCTCTCTAGTAACCAGAATGTACAGTTTTTAGTAATTCTCATTCTGATGTTTTTTATTTCTTCTTTTGTTCAGGTTTTAAAAGAACATCTCACAAGTGTTATTTATACAAATTATTTGTGGATGTTTGATCTCATATGCTTTCCTGGGACAAGCACAAGTATTCTCTTACATGTTTGAAATATTGTTGGGGCATTAAGTGCGGGTAGCTCTATTCAACCAGGATTTGAACAAATAAGTAGTGAGGTGCGAACTCCTTCCATTATACCCAACTAATTAATCTCATGTTTTAGTTCATCTGTGCGGGGAATATCATGATCAGGGGAACGCGGAGAACCGTCCAATAAAATTGGCGTGTTCCTCTCACCTTCAAGAGAAAGTAGCTAATATGAGTGTGATTGTTGCCCGTCACAGACTCACCACTAAAATACCAAGACAAACCAGATAAACTTTGTATCATGAGGTTAACATAGATTACTGCTAAGCCATGTAATTTTAATGTTTTTTCTTTTGGTGGTTGAACTGAGAAAGCAAGCAGGGCAGTGGCAATCAGACACTTGAAAAGTTGGGAGGCTGTGAAGGAGTGATTGGGCAATAAAGAATGGGGCAACAGTGTGGTTGGGTGAAGTCAGAGTCCAAAAGAAACCTTTTAGGGTCACGGCAAGCAAGAAGAGCCAGTAATATCACTGTTTAAGCTTTTGGAACCGAAAGAAGCATGTGGATTGTTAGTCGTTAACCTAACTCTGTGAATGAGAATCTGCATCAAGTTCAAGTCACAGGTTGTTGTTCTCACAACAGTTGGTTTTTGGTTTTTATTTTTTTTTTATTTTTTCTGATGAGCGAGCGGTTCTCTCGTGCATTCCCAACTCCTGCATTCTGAAGCCCAGTTTTCACCATGTGGTACTCTTTTATTCCTGCCATTTGTACTCTTCTTGCTTACCAGATTCTATATCATAACTCTCTCTCTCTCTCTCTCTCATAGTCTCATACATGATCAAATCCAGAAGGTGTACGTGCAACACCATTACTCTTGTTTGTATTTTTTTCAAGGAGGACCAAAGAGAGGGTGGGATTAGGTATCATAAACATTTAATCTTGAGTATTATATGCAAGGAAATTAACAAAAACATCTTTGGTAAATTATTTCTCGGAGACATTGTGGTTGTTTGGGAATGCGGTAGAGAAGTACTTTTAAGCAAATCGAGATAAATATGTGAATGAGGTTATCTCGTCTTGTGGAAAAACACTGTTGAACGTATGTTTGGCTTTTGGAAACGCCTCGTCAAACAAGACCATTGAGAAGCACTCAATTAGCATGAACTAGCACTCTCCATAAAAACATCCTCAATAAATATATATACACATATGCATACACATTCTTTAATCATAAATAAACATATCATGATAAAATTTAGAACTTAGAAATAACTTTAAAGACATGCATTGACCCTAGTCAGTAATTCTGTTATTTTCATCAAACCCTAGTCATTAATTCACAGAATTCAAATCACCAAAAATTTTATGCAAAGAAAAAACTTTCTCCAGACAAAAACTATCATCTTAGACGAAAATATGCACCCAATGGCCTCCATATATTAAAATTGGATCATGTTAATCACTCAACTTGCTTCTGGCTCCCCCCCTCCCTTGACCTCAACTTCAATGGTTAGGATTTAACATATTAAATAGTTATTATTATAATATTGTATGATAAAAAAATAAATTTAAACTGCTTCAATACTGTAATAAAAATATTTTGTAAAATATTTTTCCTAATCTTTCACCGTAATTCTCAATCGTTCAACAGTTTAAATTTATTTTTATATTTAACATTGCATATTTCTTGTTGTCAAGCCAATGGCAGAAGCCAACAAAAATTTCCAGTTTTCCAAGTGAAAGCAAACGTCAAGGCTTATTTTTATCTATAGACTTTGTGCCGAGTTCTGACTTCTCACAGTATGCTCTGCATTATGAGATTAAAGACAAATAACCCTAATGATTTCAAAGAACATGTGAAATGCCTGCAAATATCTGGACAAGAATAGCTCAGAACAATAAGCTAACAAGTTGGCCCAAATACACGGATCATCTGTTCGATTGAAACCTGGCAGCAAGGGCAGATAGCATTCCCACTTCTCCCATACTCATTACTGCACTTACCGCACATCACTTGATGTGCACAAGGCAAGAATACAACAGACACTTCATCTTTCCTACATATAATGCATTCCCGATCGAAGTTGTCTTCTTTCTTGGAAATTTCCTCCAATTTATCTAATTCTTGAAGCAGCTTTACAATAGTTTCTCTTTGGGGCTTTGCATCCTCAGACTCAGCCGCAAGTGAAGTATTTGATCGGTGATGATGCAGCTTAGCAGGCTGATTAGATGCTTTAAGACGTGAGAGTTCCTGTTCAAGTCTGAGGAAATCATCCTTGTGGCGCTGGAAACCTATATCTATCTTCAACCACAAAGCCTCAAGCTTCCTCTTATTATTAGCCTCTACTTCTTCCTTCAACCGCTTTTCCTCCTTACACAGTGTTAAGGCCTCCTCTTTAGCCCTCAACTCCTCCCTCCCCTTGATCTGCCAAAATATATCATGCAGCGTGTTGGTTCACTACAAGCATGGGCTACTTAACTAAATAAATAAGAGAAGAATAAATCATCTTATGATATTCTTTGAAGTATATAACACCCATTAACAACATGGTCATAGAATTATAATAGTAAATATTAACAATTTCATTTCAAGAATTATGAATGGAGAAATACCTAGGTTATAGAGCTCAGGATCTAAACGGAAAAAAGCTCTTGACATGCCTATTATATGTAACCGTTACAAGATAGATGGTTACTCTCCCAACACAGAGAGGATCGAGCGCCCAAGACTAGTGTTAGTGCTGGATTTCTTGGGCGTAACGCTTGGTTACTTTAAAGAATAAGGAATAAAAGACAAGCAAAGACCAGCACCACTTCCTCTTCTGGTAATACAAATCCCGTAGAAAAGCTGCTTCATTGACTATATGATACAAAAACACAACCACAAGCTTGATATATGGAAGAGTGAACTTAAAGGTGTTAATTGACACTTTGCAGACTCCAATTTCCATCCAATCATCTGAATTGTTTGGCTGCGCTGATTTTTTGTCAGAGGAGTACTTATTAGGATAAGTAAATAGAAATAGTTCTAAAGTATGAAGAAAATTGCAGCAATCCGAAATGAGTGCAAAACTATAGATTTCAACGTGACAATAGCAACCTGCGTCTCACATCTGCCTAGCTGCATTAGAGATGTCTGGTATAAAAGAAATTCTTAATTTTGTTCTAAAATGAAATATGCAATTCCAATCAATAATCTTATATTACGGATATAGGGAAAAAACCGTTGTTTCTTTCTTCCTATTCTTCCTTCTATGCGAGTCTGAAATTATTAGATAGATAAATAAAAGGGGGCAGAGGAAAGAGCATACCTCAGCTTCTTTCCGACACTGTTTGATCCAACCCAACATTATTTGCATCTCCAGTATCTTATTTTTCTCACAGGAAATCTCCTCCTGAAGCTTCGCTTTTTGTTTTTCCCAAGCCAGAAGCTTCTTCAAGCACTTTTTCTCTCTTTTTGCAACTTGCAAGCAAGCTGAGACCGACTCTGAAGCACTCAATTTAGAAGCCTCCATCTCTGCTTTGATCTCTGCATTTTCAGTTTCAAGTCTCCTCACTGCTGCATTGGTACGGTCCACTTGACCGCTAGCCTTTCTCAGTGCAATCTCCATCTCTGAAAGTCTTTTCATAGTTATGTCCTCAAGGGCCTGTTTCCCTTCCTTCAATCTCTGAGCCTCTTCTCTTTCCATCCTTAACATTTTCAGCTCAGTCAGATCACTGCTGAGCTTTCTTGCAGCTTGCATTGCCTTCAGATGAGCCCAATCTTTTCGCTCCTGTACCTGTTTCTCAAGATCATTAATATGATGAAATATAGCGGAAATCACCTCATTCTTCTGATCTTCAGCCAGAGACTCCAAATTCTCATTAAAATTTAGATCATAAAATTTACTAAGAACTGAATTCACTGCATCTTGGTTATTTTGATTATGAGAATCCCCTGACTTCTCAACTGAAGATTTAGTGTTATTTTGATTCTGAGAATCCCCTGACTTCTCAACCGGAGGTTTAGTGTTATTTTGATTCTGAGAATCTCCTGACTTCTCAACCGGAGGTTTAATGTTATTTTGATTATAAGAATCCCCTGACTTCTCAGCTATAGGAGAATCCAAACTAGATGAAGAACTACTGCAAGGACGTGCTTTTGCTTTTGCTTGCAATTGTTTTGAGTTTGACCTTAAACCAGCAGCAAACACTGCCACATTTCTTTTCAACAATGACCTCATAGAAGGAGAGAGATTAAAATGCTTTGGGAATTCAATATCTCTTTGTAAAGTCATGTCTGCAACGCAAGAACAAAATCCATTCGCAGGGAAATCTGAGTCTCCGCTATTTGCAAATGCCCAACTCCCATGAAACCTACAAAGAGATGGGGTCATCATACCTACTGAATCGCTAACAGTTTCAACTGTAGAAGAAGCAGGATTGCCATCACCCAGCTCAGGAAGCACGGGGATTTCCATTTTGTTCGCCTTTCCTACATGAAGATCACTCATAAGTAAACACCACATGGCATCACCTTTACTCAAATGCGGCCTTAAATGCTGCAACAGACAGACCATAACCGCTAGAGAGTACTCCTCCAACTCCCTCAAGTCTGAGAAGATAGGCTCTGACTCATCCGAATTGCCTTCACATGTACTATCACCGCCACCATCAGTATTTAAATAAGCCAATGAGTTTTGCAATATATTTGTCAGCAAATCCGTCCCACCATGATAACAATGCCCATTTCGCAATACTGCTTTTAAAGCAGTGTCCTCGTCATACCCCAATGTAACAAGCTTTGATACAGCTTCATTGTATAAATACTCCAAGTTTTTCAATAGAATTTCTTCCAAGTGTTCTTCTGTGCAGTAACCCCAGCCACATTCCTCGCCACTAGGGGTAAGTTTGATGTTCGGGTGTGAAGCAGGATTCGGCCCTTTAGTCGAATCGTTGAGACCCAAATGGTATTTCAGCGGCATGAGGCCTGATTCCATGATAGATTTGTAAATTGAAAATCTATTATGACAGCAATTACCTGGCTTGACCGATAGAGATTTTCGATTCGCTTGGATGGGTTTTTCCTTTCCAGTGCAACCCATCTATAACTTACATACAGAGGCAAGCAAAAGCAGAGGCATATTGGCAAACATAAAGGAAAGAAACGAAGGGAGACGACCTATAAAACAAAATAAAAATCAAAACTTGAGTGCCAATAGAAAGACTCACAGAGCTCAATGACGATCGACAACTGAGTCTACGTGTGCTCCGAGTTTGCCGCAAGAGAACAGAGCAACAGAATACTGAGACGGCATACAACAGTGAAAAAGTAGCTATTTCTGAAGGATCTTTTGGGATCATAGCTCATGACTTGCTATTGCATGACTGTTTCAGTCCTTCCTATCACTTTTTTGATTTTACCTTTTGGATAAACAAAATTTTCAGAGGCCCAGCCCAATATATTTATGGGCGTAGCCGAAAAGAAGACAGTGCCTAAAGTAAAAAAGCCCAAAACATATTTGGTTATGTTGCAGTGGTGGGCTGACTTCATCCTTAGGCGTCACAACGAGTAACGGTCCACATCCCAACAAAAAGCTTGAAATGAAAATGGCGTCGCCCGGATTCGAACCAGAGACCTTCAGTGTGTTAGACTGACGTGATAACCAACTACACCACGTCACGTAATCGGGCTATGCAACTTAAATCAAGATGGAGTCTGAGGCAGAGAGATTTGAAGTCTTCAATAATGACATATTTGATCTTTCGGAGCAGACAAAACCATGTCTTGTTAATGATATGTTGTTGTTGTTGTATATCACATCTATTATAAAACAGCTGGGTGGATGTGGTGAAAACTTGAAAATGGATCCACTTGACACCTCCAGAACATAGATATAAATCTTAAGGGTATGTTTTATTGGAAGGGAAAGGAAAATAATCTCATCTCCTTAATTTAAAATTGGCTAAAGTATATTTTTAGTCTTTTATGTTTACGTTAGGTTTCACTTTAGTCCTTTAAGTTTAAAAAGTGCACTTTTAGTCCCTCAAACTTAACGCCATTAGTCTCTCTTAACGGAAATTGCTGACCCATCAAACTTAACGGTGTTATTTTAAATATTTTTTTATTTTACACAATTTAAAATATCAAATTTATTATGCTATTAAATTAAAATTAAAATGTGAGTTTACTTTGTCAACATTTTATTGCACAGTCATCAATTAAATTTGATGAGTGAGCAATTTCCGTTAAAAGGGATTAACGGTGTTAAATTTGAGGGACTGAAAGTACACTTTTTAAACTTAAAGAACTAAATTAAAATCTGACGCAAACATAAGTATAATTTAACCTTTAAAATTTTAAAATTGAGAAGAGTCTATACTAACCATTCCTTCCCATTCTTTACGCTACTTTGATTCCCTTCCAAATTGAAATTTTTGGAGGGGAGCTAAATTTTGTAACAATTTTGCCCCTATCATTTTTCTGTTATTCTGTTAATGACCGTGAGGAAAAATATTATTATAATTAAAAAATATATTTTAATAAAATAAAAATATGTTATTCCAAAATTAATTTTAAATAAAAATTATATTATTATAATTAAAAATAATTTATTATAAATAGAAAATATCATTATCAAAATACATTATTATTAAGTAATTTACATTGTAAATATATTATTATAAGTGAAAAATATTATTAAATTTAAAATAAAATATGATTATAGATAAAAGTATTATTATTATTAAAGTAATTTAAAATATGTTATTATAAATAAAAATGAAAAATACAGTTATAAATAAAACTATTATTCCATTTTTAAATGTTATTTATTGTAAATAAAAATATTAATTCATTAATTAATTAGATTTAATGTATAAATTAATTTATAAAAAATATAAATTAATATATAAGAGTAAGAAAGTAAGGTATTACAACTTTTTTCTCTTTACTTTCCTTATAGACGAAATAAATGATTATTAAAAATATCTTCCCTCTCCTCCCTTTACCATTCCTTACTCTTCCCTCTGTCTCCTTCCCTTCCATTCAATTCCTTCCCTTCAAGCCAAACACAGCTAAATGATGTGCGGAAAACAATTGAGTATATCCCTACTAAGATTTGGTTGAGTTCTTTTCATATCTTGATTCACTGGACCCATAAAAAAGTCATCTTAACATGGCTCTCGCATCAAGTCCGCTTCACTAATCTCAGTCAATCAGTTTCATCCATTTATATTAGCTTTGATTAGACAGATTAAGGATAAGATGATTGGATTAGGAAATGGATGAGAATTGCAGATAACTTGGCCTTGGCCACAACCTACTCCTCATGTGAACCATTTCTTCTTCACATTTTTGTATTTTCTTGCAGATTACTTGAAGCACGCTTTAAATGTTGCGATATGGCAGCACATTCATTTCTTTAGCTTCCATCCCAGTTTGACCTTTTCTCCAAATCTTCTCACTCTGCATGATCATCATAAGATATATATAGATGCACACACTATAAACGAACATGTTATTACTTGTTATTCCTCTTACTGTGCATAATCACCAAAAAAATTTGAGCGTCCTATAATTCATGTTGGAATATGGGCCACCCTTGATGGATTAGGCCTAAGTCCATGGTCTAGGTCAAATGCGTAAACCTAAACCTTAGTGGGAAGTTACAAAAGGGGTGAAGTGGCTCCCCAAAGGCGGTAGAAATAATGCATACAAAAAACAAGTTTTCTCCATTTCCCTTTTCCCTTTCAGAGAATCCTCTCATCTCTTCTCCTCTTGCCTTCGATGCTTTTGCTGTGTCTTGTGTTTGGATCCACCATTGTGATCCAAATTCCGCGTGGGTATATGTAGATTCGTAATTCGGCATCTCCAGGTACGCCCGAAATCCTTCAATGGTATTAGAGCTTATAGGTTCCTGAGGCATTTCTCTTCCGCACAGATATGAATTATCGTTATTTTAATCATGAAAATTTGAGTATATGATTAAAGTATGTCCATTACTATGATCTTTTGCTTACCATGCATGCTCTATGGCAATTACTCACTGTTCATGAATTTCTACAAACATGTTTCATTAAGATATATATGTATGCATGTCTAATGTTTTCCTGTATAACATGTCGTTTTATTTTTCGGTTCAGATTTCAAGCATATCTATGATTTATGTGTATATTTGGTATGAAATCATATGCCTCTAAACCGAAACGATGAAAATGAAAAATGAAACGGGATAGCGAACCCGTAAACGGAGATCCAGATCTGGGTTCTCGGAATACAATGTCATTAGGATCAGAAAACATGTCCATAGTGTAGATCTCTTCAAGATGAGAACGTGGAAACCAAGAACGCGTAAAACGGAAACCGGACGACGGAGTTACAGAAGAAAAATGAGTTACAAATTCCATCACGTTTTTAGAAAAGGAGAAAGAATTAGGCTCCAAAAATACTCCCATTGTGTAGATATCGTCGAAACGAAGAAATGGACACCTAGAACACGAAAAACGGACGTCAGACGGCGAAGATATGGCCGGAAAACGCATCCCGATGAATAGTAACCGTCTGAAAATTTAAAAAAATGAAAATAAAAAAACAGATAGAAAAACCAGCGGCCGCTGGGGGGAAGCAAAACGGGTCAACCGGGTAGGTTAACCCGACCCATCAGCTGAGTTTTGGGCCTTCCTGAGTTGGGTTAAGAAGTTTAAAAAAAAAAATTCCATGGCACTGTTTTGGCCTGACAAGCTGAGCCCAAAGTTAAAAAAAAAAAAAGGCACCTTTGGCCCAACCCAAAAATAAAAAAAACAAAAGAAAAATCGGTTGGGCCAATAGAGGCCCAATCTGATATTTAAAAAAAATTAAGGACTGGGCCAGAAAGGCCCAATCAGCAAGGGGAAAGGGACTGGGCCAGAGAGGCCCAGTCTGGAAAAAATAATAATAAAATAATAAATAAATAAATAAATAAAGGGTAAAAATGCCACGTGGGCAAGCAGGGCCACGTGACACGTTATTTGGACACGTGGACCACACCACCAGACAGCCAACGGTGCGTGGAGTCTAATGAGCCCGTGCGTGGACAGAACGAAAGCCGATAAGGCAGCGTGTGGCTTACACATGCCACCAATCGAGAGTGGGGTTCGTCCAATTTTTTGAATTTTCCAGAATTTACTCTTCTCAATGCGCGTGAGGGCGCGTGGGACCTCCAAATGAGACGCGGTTTGTTTCTAAAATTCAAGTGTTTCATTTTGATATATAATTTGCCTATTTTATAATTCAATTCAGGATCTGTTTTTGACGAAAATAAGTGCTTACTTTAGGATTTGTTGAAAATTTTACAAGCTATTAATTTCAAATCCATTTTTTTAACAAGCAATAAATTTAGAAAGTACTGAAACACTGTCTAAAGGACTAGTGCACATTGAATATGTTAATGAACGTGTTCATAACAAGGATCATGAATAAGAATTTGAAAAGGATTTTAAGAAGAAATCAGTTGAAGAGGATCTTGAGGAAGATTCTCATAGGAACATGAGGAAGACACTGGGGAGGATCTAGAAGGGGGTCCTAATCAAAACCTTGAGGAAGGCCTAGTGGAACCTCAAGAGGTCTACTTCGACTTAGGTCCTGAGTACCCGTTCTCATTCAATTCAAAACCTCAAGACTGTGATTAAAAGGTCGATCAACCCTTCTCGGTGAATGAAATTGATAATTCAAAAAAATATATGACATAAGTGGGAGCTATGTTAACAACAAAACTGATAATGAAACTGCATAATTCTATGTGAATGTCGTGATGAAGTATCGTGCAGCATTTAAAGTTACATGCACATTCACATTAACAACCATGTGGGTTGATGCAATAAAGAAAATAACAAAACTTATGCTGAACAAAAACCAATACTTTAAAAAATTGAGAAAATAAAAGTCGATTATTGTATTGTAAATATCTAAAGACGTATTGTGCTTTAGATTTATGTGTTTACACTCTATGTTTTGTTAATATATTTATAACATGACTTGGTGTATTGTTATGAATAAATGCATTGTGAAATGTGACATGTTTAGTTCATGTGAATTGTTATGGAATCGTTATTATTATTCACATGTATGTCACCTTGTCACACTTTTGATAAGTGGGAGCTTTTAGAAAATGAGACTTCTAAAAGTTAGCGATCCAAGAAGTACTTATAAAATTCTTGAAAGAAATAATGTAGTTACTAGTGTTCGTGTGATGGGAGGTACAAACGTATTCTCCTGATCACAGATCTAGTGATCAAATTATCTTCTTGTCAAGAATAATATAAGTATAAGACATTGTATACTGTGACGTGCTACATAATTGCTAAAAACTCAGCTATATGAGAAAATATTTATTGAAAAGATACCCTGTCACCTCAGACTTGAAAATGGCAACAAAAGGTATTATTGCCGAATTGAACAAAGGGGATAAGTTGAATGATGACAACTGAGTGTCTGACACCGTAAGGTGCAGTATATATTGGAGGAACATAGGCCCTTGAGCCATTGACCACCATTTTGGTGGAACATGAAGCTGGGACTTCAATCCAACGTAAGGGATACCTGGAGTTATACCAGGTATGAAAAATGAGAACAGTATTGCAAGAGTTATCTTGCTGAGAATAATGATAAATGACCTAATGTGTCAGTTTGAAAAAAAAAGTCCAATTGCATATGCCATGTGGGCAGCTTTCAGATATAAGTTTAGTGGAACTTCGACCACTCAGTTTAGGACGCTGACAATCAAGTTTGACACGTATAAGCTTCCGGGTATTACGTCCATGAAGAAGCACCTTCGAAACATGTCAAACATGATTAGAGAGCTTCAGGAAGTTGGACTTACAATGACTGATGAGCAGCAAGTGCAGGCTGTGATCAGATCACTTTCCCTAGTTGGGAACATATGAAAGTCAACTTAACCCATAACGATAACATCATCACTTTTAATGATGTTGTGAAGCACCTTGAGTTTGAGGATGAACACCTGGAGTCATATAAGACTTCTGGGCATGCCTATTGCACCAAGGATATAGGCATTTCCAATGCCAAGCCCGATTTTAAGAAGGGCAAGAAATTTCATGGAAAAGGCAGGAAGGATGTCTCTAAATTCAAAAGGGGCGAAAGTAAAGGTTGACCTGAATGAGGTCAAATACTATGCCTGCCAGAAGTTGGGTCACTTTGCGAGGGACTGCCCTGGGCAAAATGACCGTGGAAAGACTCAAACTCAACTGACCATGTAACGAAGGATCGGGGATCCCTTGTGGATTACCGTCGGTTACCGTATTAATGTGAATGGCTTTATATTGGCAATAACGCAAAGATCGAGGTCAAAGGCATAGACACCTGCAGATTAGCTCTACATGGTGGAAAGACCTTAATCTTGCATGATGTACTTCATACATCGGACATCTGAAGGAATATAGTTTCTGTACTATGTCTGTTGAATTATGGGTTTGATGTGAACTTTTATGGTAAGGTTGCTTTTACAGTTTACTTTTCAAGGAAGTTCTTTGTTATGAATGTTATTGGTGATTTCAACTTGCATGACTATTTCGTTAGTTCTCCAATATAACAGTTGGCATAAATATCTGGCATGCTAGACTATAGCACATAAGTTTGAATCGAATGATCAAACTAGCAAAAGATGGTTTGCTAGGTGAACTCCAAACATGGAGATGGTCTTATGTGAAAATTGTTTAGCTGGCAAGGCAACTAGAAAACCTTTCGGTTTGGGAACTAGAGCTAAAAATCTATTGGATTTGGTCCACTCTGATATATGCGGTCCCATGAGCGTGAGGACGAGACATAGAGCTTGGTATTTCATTACCTTTACTGATGACTTTTCACAGTATGGTCACGTCTATTTGATTTCACAAAAGTCTGAAGCACTAGAATGTTTTAGACAATATATGAATGAAGTAGAAAATCAAGTAGAATATAAAATTAAAGTATTGCGTACTGACCGAGGTTGTGAATACTTATCCGATGAGTTTAAACAGCTCTGTGAAGAGAAAGGGATAATTAGACAGCTAACTATCCCTGACACCCCACAACAAAATGGTGTGTCAGAAAGAAGAAATAGAACTCTTCTAGACATGGTTAGGTCAATGATGGCTCAAGCAAACTTACCTATTTCATATTGGGGTGATGCTTTATTAATAGCAGCCTTTGTACTTAATCGTGTACCCTCAAAAGCAGTCAGTTCCACACCCTATGAATTGTGGATGAAATGCAAGCCTGATTTAAATATCATAAGACCCTGGGGTCCGCTGCATACGTTCACGACGATTCCTACAGGCATAGGAAGTTGGGTCCAAGAGGAAAGAAATGTATCTTTATAAGGTACTCAAAGGAATCCAAAGGATACATTTTCATTGGGGAAAACGAAGATGGAACGGTAACTGAAATTGAATCAAGGAATACTGCATTTTTGGAAAGTGAATTTCGTGGCAGAGGAGAAATAGATCGAACAGTATCTCTTTATGAGAGAGAAGAACAAGGTAGTATAGATCGATCTAATGATCCCCAACCGTCTCAATATATCGATCTGAGTGGGAGATCAGAAGGCTCAGAAAGGTCTTTACCGAGATCGAGACAGAAGAAACAAAAGAGACAAGAGGTTTCTGCAAGGAGTGACAGGGGAAACGTACCCAGAAAGCGCTTCCCAATAGAGGGGGAAGCACTCATGGTCACCCCGGATAAAGATGATGAGCCACGTTCTGTACATGAAGCCTTGACATCCCTGCCAAGAACGAATGGAAGAAAGCAATGGAAGAAGAGATTGATTCAATGAGAAAGAATCAAGTCTGGGAACTCGTTGATCTACGAAAAGGTCAAAAGCCATTGGGAACAAGTGGGTTCTCAAGATAAAAAGAAAAGCATATGGATCAATTGACAAATACAAGGTACGTCTAGTAGCAAAGGGGTACACACAACAGGAAGGTATCGATTACGACGACACCTTCTTGCCTCTTGTACGCTTTAATTCAATAAGGCTAATTCTGGCAATAGTAAATAGTTTAGATCTGGAGTTACATCAAATGGATGCGAAAATTGCATTTCTAAACAGAGACCTGGATGAAGAAATCTATATGGAACAACCGATAAGTTTCATAAGGAAAGGTTCAGAGAGAAAAGTTTGTAAGCTCCGAAGGTCCATTTATGGATTGAAACAATCATTCAGACAGTGGTATTTGAGGTTTCACAAAGCGATAACCTCATATGATTTTAAGATGATTGAAGAAGACCACTGCATCTACGTCAAGCGGTTTGATGATAACTTTGTGATGTTGTCATTATATGTAGAAGACATACTACTGGTCGGAAATAGCCTAACTTCGATCTTAGCCATTAAAGAATGGCTGTCGTCAAACTTTGAGATGAAAAACATAGGAGAAGCAAAGTACATACTTGGAGTTAAAATCTAAAGGGATCGTTCAAAAAGAGTTCTATCTCTTTCACAGGAGAATTATATTAAGAAAATTCTCGAGCGTTTCAACATGAGTGACTACAATCCCTTAGACACCCGGTAGTACTGGAGTTAGCTTGAATCTTGAAATGTGTCCCAAGACTGAATCAGCCAAGAAAAGAATGGAAAGAGTTCCTTATGCTAGTGCCGTTGGAAGTCTAATATATGCAATGATGTGTATGAGGCCAGATATTTGCTTCGCAGTTAGACTTGTGAACAGGTTCCAATCAAATCCTGGGGAACAGCATTGGAAAGCTGTGAAAAAGATACTGCGATATTTAAAGGGCACATCAGATTATGCACTGACTTATCAAGGAAGCGATCTACGGCTTGTTGGATATTCCGATGCTGATGTAGGCGGAGACGAAGTTGAACGAAGGTTAACTTCAGGTTACACTTTCTTGCTAAATAATGGCGCCATAAGCTGGAGTAGGAAGAAGCAGACGTGCATAGCCCTACATTCTATGGAAGCTGAGTTTGTAGCCTGCACTGCAGCAGTGCAAGAGGCTATATGGCTGAAAAGATTCATCGAACACCTTGGATTTAGGAATGAGAGTACAAATCCTGTGTTGAATTCTGGGACAACACTGCAGCCATAGCCTACACGAAAGGCCCAAAATATCATAGCAAGACAAAGAATATTGATATTAAGTATAATTTTGTGAGAGATTACATAGCACAGAAAGTGATTAATGTACAACACATATCGACCAAGAGTATGGTTGCAGATCCCCTGACTAAACCAATAGCTAGAGAAGTGTTTGAGAAACATGTAAGGGCTATTGGTATGTGCAAAATGTAATGTTACAGACACTATGTATTGAATTTATAATTAAAGTATGCAATTATTCATCATTGATTTATGTGTCTATGTACAAGTATACAATGTCTAGTATGTCGTACAGGAAGGTGAGGTAGGCTCTCTCACACGAGCTACCGC